>JAWZYV010015497.1:0-57365 GCA_038373885.1 Cheiracanthium punctorium
GTGGGATGCCCTCCGTGGGGGTCTTTCTAAGGGGTCCTAACCCGTATTCACGCTAAGTTTCGGAGAAAACCACGGAAAACTCCGAGCGGTTAGGTCGACGGACGCGCGATGGGACCCGAACCCGGGACCTTCACACTTCGCCCATCTACCATTTCTAGTGGCATAACCACTACGCCATGGTGAGGCCATATATACCCAATTTGAGATCAATCGAATGCTCCGTTTAGGAGCTATCGTGTTCACTCACATACACACAAACACACACACACATACATACATCTCGTAAAAATAGCATAAATGAATTCAGAAGACCTCAAAACAGTGTCCATACACCGAAATCTCGAAGTCGAATTTTTTCATGATGACAATACTTTCCTTACATGGTAATGTTCGGAAAGTAAAAATTAAGACTGGAATAGAGATTTTTGCATTCAAACAGAAATGTGTATCCTATGAAAAATGAAATAATAAACTAAGAAAGGAATCATGTACGTATCGTGCTTGATTCATGCCTTTCCTGGGTTAATTCAACTTTTTAGCCTCTGTTTTAATTAGGGGCTAGCGGCGGCTAATGGGGCACTTTTTAAATTTAAGCTGTATTTCAGTGAAATATACAGATATTTAAAAATAAATTACACTAAATCAAAGCGTGCACATGTGATTACCAAAAATGTTTAATGTGTTTTTAAAAATCTATGAATAAAAATTTGAAAAATACGTTTCTGAAACTATGTCATTGTCGCATTAGCCCCCATGTATGGGGTCTAATGGGACATGGCGCTGTGCTAATGGGATAAATATAAAAAATAAATAAATTTTGAACTTTATATATAAATAAATAAAAACTAAATTATGTATGTGAAACTATGTAATTACATAATATTAATACCAATGATCTTTCATATATATTTTTTAAGGTATTATTTAAGGTCATACAGAAATCATCCAAATCTCAAAATTGTAGATAATTGCATAGTTTGTCAGTTTTAGGTAGTGGCAATTTCGACATTATTTCAACAATATCTGTTCAATGCTTATTTCCTTTTTCTGGTTATATGAATTCGTATGAATAAAATAGCCAGTATATTTCTTTTGGTAGTTCATCGCTAATATCGCTAATCTCACTAATGATACCGATGTAATGGAACACTTTTCACTTTCCTGCAAATTTAACTGGAACAAACTCATTTATTTTTAACTTTTATCTTGGATATTGCACTATTAAACTCAGTTGATGTCGTGCTACTGTCTACTGAACTGTCTGAAATTTCACACCGTTCAGTGTTAGGCTAATTAATGTTTATGAGGCCTAAAGTAATATAATTATAATTTACATCTAAAACATGATTGTTTTTAACAACTGGTTTACTCTCTGTTCAGCTGTCCACATTAAAAATCCCATTAGATCCCACAGTGCAAGAATTCTAAATTTCAAGAATAGACAACCACATATTCTATCACACAATGCTTGATTTATACAATCATAATCTACATGATATCTGCTATCTTAAAATCTTTCTGGAACGATGAGTGAACAATAAGACACTAAACTAGTAAGTCAATAAGACTTACTAAACAAGTTATTTGGAATCTGTCCTTAGAGCCTGAACCTGCTAAAGTTTACAGCTGAGCCATCACGACAGAAACTAATATGTAAATAGGCGTTTCAAAATATCTTTAACCCATTGAGGCGAAACCCTTTCCCAATGCTGAAAAAAGGGCAGCCGTTGCCATCGCTCGACTTAACTACCAGCAAGAGGGCGGACGATCGATACGTTCATCGCGTGCAGCAGCGACCCTTTTTTTGACGACAGCTGGCTGTGCCGGCACAGCCAGCTGTCGTCAACAAAAGGGTTTCTCGATCCGTGGCACGCGATGAACGTTTCGATCGTCCGCCCTCTTGCGGGTCGTTCAGTCGAGCAATGGCAAAGGCTGCCCTTTTTTCAGCATTGGGCCATCTATCCGGCTGTTCTCGCATTCTTCCTAGGGATGGACGCGAGACGAAAAATTGGCGTCTCGCGTCTCGCAAAACAGTCGAAAAGCTTGTCTCGTCTCGCAAAAATCCCTATAAAATCCCTATATCATAATGTTAAAAATGTTTGTCTAGTCTCGCAAAAAAGCTGTAAATGGCTGTCTCGTCTCGCAAAAAGTCGTCTCGCGTCCATCCCTAATTCTTCCCTTTTTCAGCAGATGTCAGTGCCATTAAAAATAATCCTGTCCATTTTTTTACGGAAAATGACGTGCTAAAAAGTAAAGGATTCTCATGGAGCTAGGTCACCCGCCACTATTTTTACAGAAATCCAATCCATTCTTCGTGACTGGCAACAGTCAAAACGTCAGAGTGTGGTTAGTTAAAGCGTTAAAGGGTTAAGAACAACCATGCAAATGAAATAATCTATGTCGTTCTTACTGAGAGAGAGAAGGTGCAGTTTGGTTGTACGCCGTGGGCACTATTTGCCTAGTTACGTAACTCACTTCCACATTATTGGAACATAAAACTTGACAGGACTCCCGCAGACACACACAAACAAACACACACACACACACACACACACACACACACACCCTCGAACGTTTGATAGATTTTTTTCAGTTAGGATAAAATACTACTTTCGACGTTACGAAATGCTAATATAAAAAGAAAGCAACTTACAAAGAGAAGATTTAGAGCCTCCTCTACCAGCTCACGCTTCTTCATATAGAAGCAGCTGTCTTGTGTGTCGATGTCCGACGGCTCACTATACTTCACTCCTAGGATTAAGTTCCTGAGATCCACAGCGGTCAGCCTGTTCAGGGTTGTTCGAGCCTGCAACAAAGGGAAACTTGTTACCGCACAGCCCATGCCATAAGTCTCATTCTCGAAAGATTTTATATGAATAGATATAAATATAGACACATGCACTCGACATTATCTACACAAAATTTTAGGAGCGGAAGGATGCATCAAGACTGTTCGGAATGACACAGCAATGCGAGGTCTGAAACGTCATCTATTGTTGTTGTTTCTGATGTCCCCTGACAACCGAAAACGGCGGTGCCAGATCCCGCCTAGGTAGGGAAGCGATGGGCAGAGGGGGTGCGCCTTCCATTTTTAGGGCCCCAGTGAGAGGAGGAATTACGGTTTAGCCCGTGGTCCCCTAATTTGGAACCTAATGCAGAGGAGGGAACAACCTTCTGAAATCGGAACTCCCAGAGGTATCGTTTAACCATTTGAGGCGCAACCCTTTCCCAATGCTGAAAAAAGGGCAGCCGTTGCCATCGCTCGACATAACTACCAGCAAGAGGGCGAACGATCGAAACGTTCATCGCGTGCCACAGATCTAGAGAGCCTTTTTTTGACGCAGCTGTCTTAAAAAAAAAAAGCGTCTCTAGATCTGTGGCACGCGATGAACGTTTCGATCGTTCGCATTCTTGCTAGTAGTTAAGTCGAGCGATGGCAACGGCTGCCTATTTTTCAGCATGGGGTCATCTATCCAGCTGTTTTCGCATTCTTCCATGTTTCAGCAGATGTCAGTGCTGTTAAACAGAATCGTGGCCATTTTTTTTTACGGGAAATGACTTGCTAAATATCAAAGGATTCTCGTGGAGCTCTGTCACCCGCAACTCTTTTTATAGAAATCCAATCTATTCTTCGTGACTGGCAACAGTCAATACGTCAGAGTTTGGTGCTCCCAGAGCGGGAACACTGCGCGTTAAAGGGTTAAGATCCCACGTCTATCATGGTGTGGGGTCTGTGATATGTTTTAGAGGAATCTCTGAAAAATCGTCTGAATCGTCTGAAAATCGTTCAAGGTACAGTGAAATAAGACCAGAATAAAAATTCTTAGATAAGCAAGAAATGACGTGCTAAAAAGTAAAGGATCTCTCGTGAAGCTATGTCACCCGCAACTATTTTTATGGAAATCTAATCTATTCTTCGTGACAGGCAACAGTCAAAACGTCAGAGTTTGATGATCCCAGAGAGGGAACACTGCGCGTTAAAGGGTTAACCCTTTAAAAGGCGAGTTCATTTGCAGAAGGGATTTTTCTGGCCCATTTTTTAGGATTCATTCATATATTTTCCCTCTACTGTAATATCCCACGTGACAATGGGTGAAACAAGTACTAAACAAACATATAAATTTTGCAGGACAATACATTAATTTTTCACAAAATCAAAATGGCTGTGCCCGGCACAGCCAGCTGTCGTCAAAAAAAGGGTCGCTAGATCTGTGGCACGCGATGAACGTTTCAATCGTCCGCCCTCTTGCGGGTCGTTAAGTAGAGCGATGGCAACGGCTGCCCTTTTTTCAGCATGGGGCCATCTATCCAGCTGGTCTCTCATTCTTCCATTTTTCAGCAGATGTCAGTGCTGTTCAAAAGAATCGTGACCATTTTTTTTTTTTTTTTTTACGGGAAATGACGTGCTAAAAAGCAAAGGATTCTCGTGGAGCTATGTCACCCGCCCCTATTTTTATAGAAATCCAATCTATTCTTCGTGACTGGCAACAGTCAAAACATCCGAGTTGGGTGTTCCCAGAGCGGGAACACTGAGTGTTAAAGGGCGCTCCCTTGGCGGAGGAAATTTTAACCTATTCTAACACGTAGATCTGGCGAAAATCTTTTTAAACTCCAGACAGATAGACAGCAGCGCGGTAGGCCACAACTCTGGACGTCCATATTTCAGACGTCTGTCATATTTAGTGCCATACCCAGTTGGCATGGTAGCATCAAAACCACATATTAAGGTGGAAAAAAAAATGAAGTCAAAATAAACATTTTATTTTTGACACAATGTTTGGCATGTGACGTATCATACGTCCCGTAACATTTAAGGGTCATTCCATACGTGTTAAATGCATTGCAACATCTTTTTACATTAAGTGGGAGTCTGTGAAGATATTTACTATCATAAGAACACTCTGTACCTTCAAAATTCACTCTTTTTTCAATGAAAGTATTCCCTAATTATGTTTACTCATATCTTTGACACTATTTTTCCTGAGCATGTGTTTAAAAAATTTCAGCTGTACTACAAAGACTACTAGAAACCGTTATAATCTCTCCTCACAAATTAAAAAGTATAAATTCAAAAATATAAAAGTTTAATGAAAATATAATGTTAATTAATTATAAAACTAGCAGTTAACTAAACAAAACATTTAGTATTTAACCATACAGTTTAAGTAAGAGGTTAAGATAAAAAAGTGAACATGAGCAATACTGCAAATTATATCCAAGCAAAGTAATTAGATGTTTTATCATTTATTTGTGGCTGTTTAGAATAAAAGTTATCACACCTGCTCTCAGTAATCAGTTACTAGAAGGAGTATTATAAAAACTGTTTTTACAGGGTTTCTACAGATTTCACAGCTTTTGCATCCCTGACTTTCCCTGACATCTATCACGCTCTTCCCTGACTTTTTATCTAGTGTGCTTTCCCGAATTTTTCGTTTCTATTTTTAATATTACATCCTTTAATTAATAACTTTTTTATATATTTTTCCCTTTTTTGTACAAATAATAATAATAATAAAATTAACATACATAAGAATTTTATTTGACATCACTGGATTCTAACAAAAACCCTGTTTGATAATAATTTAGGATAAAATTAAGCCTATTTCAATTGCACAACATATGCTCATAAAGGACACATTTTAAAATTATTTATAAGGTTAAATGAGCAAATGAAAATAAACGATCTCTACAATTAGGTTCAAACAGCAAATATTTTCTTTATTTTGGGGCAAAATTCAACTTTTCTTGCTTTTCCCTGACCTTTCTTCAATTTCTTCTAATTTCCCTGCCTTTTTTTTCCCAAATCCCTGACTTTCCCTGACCAAAACTCATTTCACTGACTTTCCCTGATATTCCCTGACTTTCCAGGTCTGTAGAAACCCTGTTTTAATTATTAAATGCTAGCCCTCACTTGCCTTACACTGCAATATGCTGACACAGTTCATAGAAAAAGGAAAAAAAAAAGTTTTATAAACTCAAAAACAGAATAACACAATAATAAAAAGTTATAATATATCAAAAACATATTAACTTATCATGAATTAGCTTTTTTAATAATTAGGTATTAGCTAATGCTTATACATACACGGCTTATCATTTACCACTATATATTTATACAAGTACAATGACAAATATGTTTCTGATCCCTAAGACAGGGTATGTATGATTTTAAGTTTCCATTATACACACACACACACACATATGTCTTTTACTCCTGATAGTTTAGACATCATACTATAATTCGCAGTTTTCACTTTCAATACTTACTCTTAAATGTTTTATTAAAAATTAAATACATAAAGAATTAAGATTGTCAATTCAAATTTATTAAGTGAAATATATTTTTATTAAATATGAGAGCGAAAGCTGAATTGATTTGTAATTAAAGATGCTTGTTGATTTTATGTGGAATTCGCATGCTAGAGAAATAAACTAATATTTTCTTTATGGGCAAATATAAAGTGTATCCGCTTGTATTAAGTGAGTTTCTTTATTTCAACTTCAAAGCTTGTTGGAATTAAACAATAAAAACAGCCAAAAAGAATTTTTATATCACCAGTAAAACTGTATATATACTTTTAAAGATGTAATTTTTATGCAAACAGGTTATATGCACAAATAATGATCGTTTCAAAAATGGTGCAATGCACTGTAATAAGAATGTGCTTACTCGTTCAGAATTTCATTTTTTGAAATTTTACCTATAAAATACCCATCAAAATTTTTTAATCAGATATTATAACATACTTTTAACTACTTGTGTATAAAATTTGGTGGAAATTGAAAATAGAGAAAAAAATTATGACCCACCAAGACAGTCAGAAAAATCCCCCTTGAACCAAGATTTCTGAAAAAATTAATTATTACCAAGACTAAAAAATTTTAAATTCCTAGTTAGGAAAAAGTCACTAGTGTTATCTTAATGATTTAATCTATAATGAAATTTTATTGCTAGTATTCTATAATACATAGAGCTTTCTGCCGAGAAGGAAGAAAATAGAACTATTTTAAATGTAATTGAACACATGTAACTAGTCTATTTCAACATTCAATAAAACCCCTCCCCGGGAAATATATTATATACACAGATAAGTTTTTTATCATGATATCACAGTAACTCCATTTTCAAATATGGCATAAAATTGCTTACAAACTTTCAATTTCATGTTTTTTTCAAAAAATTTGAATTGCATTATATTTTAATTAGCAAAAAAAAATTTAAATGATAGGGTCATAGTATATATACTTTATGAAAGACCTTAAGACACTGAAAAAATGACATAAATATCAACTCTCTAGGTCAAAAAGGTCTTGAGTAACAGACTTAAAGATTATTCTATCATACAAAATTTCAAACTTATAACCCAAAATCATCAATATCTACAAACATGATGTCTAGACGAATGGTAAGTTTTAATCGATTAATAAAACATCATAGTTATTTTAAAGTTTTATAAATTATGGTGTTATTGGTATGGAAACCGCGGAAAGGCACCAGGTCTCACCCGTATGAGAAGGCGATGAGCGGAAGGGGCGGCTTCCATTTTTATGAGCTCCAGTGGGAGGAAGTCCTGCTTATCTCAGGGTCCCCTAATTCTGAACCCATTCCAGATGAGGGAACAACCCCCTGAAATCGGCACCCCCAAAGGTAGCGTTAAACATGGAGGGCATTGGAGCCACGACGGATTATACCTGCACCAACTCCCATTAGCGTATACGGTCTCAAATCAGCCCAGCCGCGAGAGGAGTTCACCCACCCAAGCACTGGCCAAGCCGAGTGCTGTTTCACTTCCCGTGTTCTTGCGGGAACGGAGTTTAGTGACTAGGTGAAATTGCGGGACATAAATTATTATTGTTGTTAATAGAAGACGTAGTACTTTTAGTAGTAGCAGTAATAGTTATCTGGAACAGAGGGAGGAATGAATTCTACCAGTACATTTCTTCAGTCGGTGGGAAGCAAATTATTCAAAGGCTGTGACCTATAAGGTCTCTTGGACAAATTTTATTTTTAAATGTAGAGGTGAATTTCAGAAAGTCGAAGAACAAGTATCTGAGCTGTCAGGGTTATTGTTTGATAGCGACAGTGAGCAGAATCCCAGACTCCAAGGAAAAGAATGCGTTTTTCGATGAAAAAAAGAACGCTGGTTATGCATTTGGAAAAAGACAATTTTTTAGTGAATTCTAGTAGACCAAATCCAAAAGAATAATCCAGAAGAATTTAATTTAAAATTTAAAAAATGGTTTAGAGCATTTCGATGTACTTTCTTAGTGATAAATTATCAAAAGACGAAAAGAAAAAAATCGATTAAAAACTTGAAAGATATTTATAAAATGACATAGACATTTAAAATTTTGTCTATGACCTGAATCTTTTTTTTTTTCTATTTTTGGAAGAAAAGACAGAAATGCATCTGTAATTTACATGACTGAACAAGAAATCTCATAAACTTTTCCTAATGTAGAAATAACTTAAAAAATATTTTTAACTCTACCCATATCGAATGCTTCAGATAAATGGCCTTTTCCGGTTTTAAAACGCGTGAAGAACTGTTTAAGAACTACGATAGCGAAGAACGATTTAACAATTTGGTTTTATCATACATAGAATAGGAAAGTTTGGCAGACTCAAAAATTATTGATTTTATCACAGAAATTATTGATGAATTTGCAAAAGATAAATGGAGACGCAAGTTCATATAAAATATTTTCTTAAGCAGCTGTGTAAAGATTCTTTTTTTTATTAAGTTTTATTAATTCTTTTATCAAGTTTTTACTGAGTTTAATTTTATTGTTAAAGCAATTGATTGAAATAATTCAGTGCTCCCCCTCACGAAAAAAAACTAACAGTGCCCTAAGTACACTAAATTTTGAAAGGAACATTTTTGGGATTGGGGGCTTCGAAAATTTTACCCCCAGGGGCATCCATAACCTCTATCCGCGTCTGATTAGAGTCTGACATTTCCCCCCCACCAAATAATAATAAAAATAAAAATAATAAATGTTGAATGCTGTTAATAATAATGTATAAATATAAAAATAATAATGTTAAATGCTGCTTACAGATTGTCGAAACTTAGATTGGCTTCCGTTTGAACTCATTGTATAACACATAATCATAGATCGGCAAATACGAAGAAAAGATCAGCAAATCGAAAAATTCAAGAAAGAATGAAAGAGCGGATTTCAATTCACTGTTATATCAACTATTATGCTTGCCAATGCGCATGCTCTAGAATAACAAATGCATGGAAAACTGTTTTTATCGTCTGCTCTTAACTCATTAACGCCCAGCGATCTATTGTTTCAGACGATCCCAATAATATTTAAGCTTTCATTTTGTTTTCCTGTTGTTTGTTTTTTTCTCGAATAAAAAATCTGATTTCCTCGAAATACTCAGCAATAACAAAGTTAAATGTTAATCTTTCACTGTTTTACTAATATTTTAGAGAAAGATGGGCGTTTTTCATACCCCTTGAATGTCGGAAATGTATTTATCACTTAACCCTTTATGAGGCCGTGGTAAGAATAGTTACTACCTACGGTCTATTAAATACAGAAATCAATTATCATGAGTGAATTTTCTGATTTTTGTTCAGTTATATTGGATGTATATTTTTTCCATACATCTAGATTCTCAATTACATTTGGCTTATGAACTCTTCTTTCATTTGTAATTTTAAAGAAAGCTCGAATAAGGACTCGAAAATTGAGCATAAGAATCAGCGCTTTTAATTATATATTTCTGTGTTTAATTCCGTGTACAAGAAGTAGGCAGTTTTCCGATTTTGATTTTGTGAATAATTAATGTATTCTCCTGCAAAATTTCTCTGTTTTTTTTTTAGTACTTATTTCTCCAATTTTCACGTGGGATATTACAGTAGAGGGAAAATATATGAATGAATCCTAAAAAATGAGCCAGAAAAATCCCCTCTGCACATGAACTCGCCTTGTAACGGGTTAACCCTTTAACGCGCAGTGTTCCCGCTCTGGGAACACCCAACTCTGGGACGTTTTGACTGTTGCCAGTCACGAAGAATAGATTGGATTTCTATAAAAATAGTGGCGGGTGACAGAGCTCCACGAGAGATCCTTTACTTTTTAGCACGTCATTTCCCGTAAAAAAATTGTGACGATTATTTTTAACAGCACTAACATCTGCTGAAAAATGGAAGAGTGCGAGAACAGCTGGATAGATGGCCCCATGCTGAAAAAAGGGCAGCCGTTGCCATCGCTCGACTTAACGACCCGCAAGAGGGCGGACGATCGAAACGTTCATCGGTGCCGCAGATCGAGAGACCCTTTTTTGACGACAGCTGGCTGTGCCGGCACAGAGAGAGTTTAGAGGGACAGTTTTAGAGGGTTTTTCCTCCACAATCTGGTGATGAACCATTCCAAACCGATAAGATTATGTCCTTTAATATTTAACTACACGCACTTTGTTGACACAAGTATACGTCTGGTGTATGTTGTACACCAACAAAAAAGCAAATAGAAATGAGTTAAAAGAGAACAAATATTTATGATGAAAGGTTTAATAATCGTAACTTCGAATAAACAATCCTTAAATAAAAGCAAAATACACTATAATAAATGAAAAATGTTAACCACTGATCATGATAATTTTCATCTATGAAGTCAATTCCAAGGTCAATTATACCCTGTTTACTGCAAATGGTGCATTTTTTGCACAAGCGCATGTAGTTATTGGTTAAGGTAGAATGTTACGTTTAGACAGTTTTTATAGCACTCAAATTACGCCACTGACTCAAAATAATTAAACTGTATCTTTAGAAGTTACTAACGTTATGAAGTACCTAGGAAAAATAAAAGCATGCATAGTAATTGTCAATATTTTTTATATTTTTTTACAAAGCGCCTCATCCAATTTTGCAACCAGTACTTCCTGTACCGATGCCGATATATACATGTACTTATAAATAATGTACGTCAATCACATTAACTTATTATTAATTATATATTTAAATGAATTTCGATCAGTCTGATTAATGAGACATAATTTATTGAAACTTTATTTCTCATGTAATTTAAAGGTCTATGTGCTTTGAAAATAAATCTGTCACTGTACACATTAGTAGAGTTAAAAATAAAAATAAAGCTCAAATATGGTTTTTTACTTAAGCTTTAAAATAATAGCTTTAAAAAGTTCACTTTCCTTATCATCATTATCTATTAATGAATAATAATTTTTTTAATCTTCAGTTCACAAATTTCAATGCCGTTTCCATTACTAGAAATTTAACAAATTCGAAACAGCTCATGGATTGATTCAATGCATAAAGCTCCACATGATATAAAATTTACCATCCATATTACAACGTTTTACATCGCAGGAAGTTACTATTATGCATACCTATTGAAAATCTCTAGCGAAATGCATTGAAAATTATTACACTGACCAAACTTCATTGGTAATTATTAATATTAAACGCTAAATGTGATAAATTTTGATAAATTAGCTTCTTCAACCGGCTTAGTTGGTTATTATTTTATATTAGTAATAACCGATTAATCGCAGTGGCCCATAATTACATGTTATGCGTGTGAGACTATACTACCGTCACAAGACCGTTATTTAAACTTCGCAGCGAGGGGATATTAAAAATTCTTGACCCTTATGTAAACGTTGCACTGATCTAAACGTTGCACTTCTCTGCAACGTTCACGCACTGATGTAAACGTTGCACTTCTATGCAACGTTTACATCAGGGTCATTCCATGTCAGATCAGCCAGGCCATGACACTATCCGTCACATATAAATCATCACGTTTGGTGAAATTTGGTATGTACAACTTTAGATGTTAATTATGAATATATCAATTATATTGAGATTATTTGAGGAATTCAAAAGTTATGAGATTGTGAGCTTATGAGATGCCTTGCCGGGCGCCATCTTGAATGACAAATATACTCATATAAATAGCCATAACTTTCTTAAAATTTATCCTAAAATCTTCATTTTTGTTTTGTTTTAATCAGAACAAAAGCAAACTTTCACTTAAATAAGATCAAGCTTGTATAACTTTATTGCAGTAACTGTCCAGTCCGTTTATTTCACATTTTTTTGTTTGCCAGGGGGAATAACTTCAACAGCTAATTTCGTACACTGCTCCCCTTTCAATTTTCACCAAATTTTGTACACAAGTAGTTAAACGTATGTTATATCTGATTTAAAATATTTGATGAGTTTTTACAGCTGAAATTTATATAAATAAAATTTTGATATAATGTATGCAATCTCTATTCCAATATACCAGGGGCGTAGCCAAAAATTTTTCATGGGAGGTGTTACGACTACTGCAACTCAAATATATGCATACATGTGTGTGATAAACGAGTAAAGAATATACATTTTGTATGGAAAAGAATTCCTCATGACCCCCTCCCCCCTTGGCAACGCCCCTGCAATATACGATAAAATTCTGATAGGCAATTTTTACTATGAGACAAATTATAATAAGTATTATTTGCACGCACATGATAGCTAATTATGTGTTGTTAAAATATTAATTAAAATGTTTGTTGAATAACAAAAATTATCATAACCTTTTTTGGATCTAAGTTGCATTTGATTTCACTCATTTGGGAAAATTTTTAGTTTTTAGGGAAACAAAAATTCAACAAACTTTTGAATAATCTCATATGTTCTTATATATGATGGTATTTTCTTGATATATTAGAGCTTTTTATTATGTCTTGACATATTAGACCTTTTTATAATGTCTTGACATATTACAGCTTTTTATTCTATTTCATTTATAAAAACATTTTTTTTTTCTTTTCATGAACTGTAACAGCATATTGCCGGCAAAAGACTAGAATTAAAATACAATTCCTCTTTAATTACAAGCAGTTTTCATATTGCGCCCTTCAGAAGTTGGTTTGTGAGCCCAGGTGTCATAACTGTTTATTTTTACACGCAGCTGCAAATAAATAATAACATCTGCAACACCTAAAACTCAACTTTAACCCTAGAAACTTAAAAAAAAAAATAATAAAAATAAAAACGCTGGTTTGCGTATCTCTTTCAATCTGTTAGTCACAACCCGATGGAAAACTTGATTGTAACTGCATTTAAGGGGTGTTATTTTAGAAAATTATGGAACTTATGAACCCCTTCTTAAATAATTTTACTGCGCTTGAGACTCGAAAAAATTTAGGACTTCTCTTTACGAGTTGCACTGTGAACTGTGCAAAACAACGAACCTACAGGAGTTGCGAAACTCACAAAAAAAAAAGCGTTAAACATTCGGAATTGCAATATTTCCCTAAACATAGCCAACTCCTTGGACCATTTTCGAAGGAGATTTTCGTGCTTAGGGATGGACGCGAGACGACTTTTTTGCGAGACGAGGCAGAGATTTACAGCTTTTTTGCGAGACGAGACAAGCTTTTAGGCTATTTTGCGAGACGCGTGACGCATGTTTTCCGTCTCGCGTCCATCCCTACTATTTTTACTTCCTTCTACGGAGTATAAGGAAGTAATGTGATAGCAAAAAAATTCAGGAGTCATATTTCGACGAGAAAACTGATTTTGGCCACCTCTAAATTTACTTTTAAGAATTTTTGCGATACATCTCAACGTAGGCATGCATGCACGTTCGTCTAAATTCGTGTGCAATCCATTTTGACCGACCGCGAGTCCCTTTTGACTGGTTTTTCCCGGACGTCTGTACGTGCGTATGTAAGTCGCATATCTCAAAAATTATTCGTCGTAGAATGTTGAAACTTTATAATTAGGATTGTTGTACCACCTAGTTGTGCACCTCCCCTTTTGGTCACAATAGACTGGATAGTTTATGTACAAGGCTGCGCAAAAGACTTTAAATACATCACGCTCTCGGGGCAGAAATTCGTTAAAGCGTATTTTAGAGGTATTAGGCTGTTTCAAACGACTCAGAACTGATATATGCTGTTAAGGGTTACAAAATGAATCTCTCAATTGAAAATAGTATCATTTATAGTTCTACTACAGGAACTCTCAAAAGAATTTCAACACATTACGGTCAATGGCGTCCCGCATTCGTCTGGGCGCTAAACTCCGTTCCCATAAGAACACGGCAAGTGAAGCAGCATTCGGCTTGGCCAGTGCTTGGGGGGGGGGGGGGTCATCTCCCTCTCGGCTCGTCCGCTGTGGTACCGTGTACGCTAACGGGAGCTGGTGCAAGTAAAATCTGTCGTGGCTCCAATGTCCTCCAAATTGTTAAACGATACCCCTGGGGTTTGCCGATTTCAGGTGGTGGTGGGTTTTTTCCGCTCACAGGATTTTTGAAATCTGTTTCAGCCGAATGCTGGAAAGTTGTTCCTGGGGTAGTAAGTAACTGCTCAACCCCCTCCCCTCCTAAAAATAAAAAAACGGACAATATCTTCAGATGGCACTGGCTCATTTAAAATCGGGTATTTTAGCGAAATAAAATTTACCGGATTTTGGACATCTTTAATAGTTCTGCGGTAAAAATGCTTCTTATTTTTAGAGTGTATCATATAAAGAAGTTTCCGCGCTCGTCTGATATCGATTTCAAAATTCGGAAAAATTGTGTTATCGGGAAGAAAATGTTTATTTTGGCCCTAATTCCCAAATTTAAAGGCGTTGGCGCCACCGGAAGACATTGTCGAACTTCGAAATAAATTACAGGGTTATTATCCAAACCAAGTGACAACTTTTCTGTCCTCGGCTGATACCGATTTCGAAATTTTGCAAACTGTGTGTTTTCTGGAAAAAAATATATCCAGAACAGATAGAATCCAGAATATATATGTACACTACTGGTCAAAAGTATTGAAAGTTTCAGAATCTAACCATCTTTTCAAGAATAATACCACAAAAAATGGACAAAAACTTGTTAGATTTATATCTTTTTAAGAATTTTTGAATTATAATTAGCGGTACGGAATTTTCGCAAATAAAAACAGAAAATTCGCAGGAAAAAATATGAAGGTTTGAAATTTTAATAAAATTCGCATAAACTACTTACAAAACATTTAATGTGCTGATACTTGCAGCCCCAGATGTGCAAAATAATTGAACTATCTGGAAATAAACTCCATTTGTTGCATTTGATTTCATGTGCAAAAAAGTTCATACAAAGTTTTTTCAGATGTGTTTTATCATTGTGTTCAGATCTAAATTCCCTGATTGTTGTTCAAGAGTTATTTTCAACATTTCTAATTTCTTCCACAAATGGGGAGCAAATGGTTAACTTGAACCAGGCGAAATACACGAAAGATGAGAGATAAAATGACATAGTCAGTTAATATCGTTTTGATATGGCAATAATGAAACAAAAAATTAGGGGGTTCGCGGGGGGGTCTTCCCTGACGAGGCTCAAACAGCCGAGTTTCCTATCTATCTATATATATATATATATATATATAACTAATAAGTAAAACACAATATGTACTGGAAATAAGATATACCTCGCATTACATATACACAGTGGAACCTCCTAAAGTGACCACCTTCGTAAAGAGACCACAAGTCTATACTGACCACTTTTGTAAATTTTCCCTTTCTAATCACCGCACATTGCAACCTTTGTAAGGTGACCACTTTATAAGATGATCAATTTTGTTGATTCCGAGGGTGGTCACATAAGGCAAGTTCTCCTGTGTGTATATATATATATATATATATATTGTATATATATATATATATATATATATATATATATATATATATATATATACAATATATATATATATATATATATATATATATATATATATATATATATATATATATATATATATACAATATATATATATATATATATATATATACAATTGTATTTATATATATATATATATATATATATATATACAATTTTGACGCAGCTGGCTGTGCTCGCGCACAGCCAGCTGCGTCAAAAAAGGGTAGAACAGCCAGCTGCGTCAAAAAAGGGTCTCTAGATCTGTGGCACGCGATGAACGTTTCGATCGTCCGCCCTCTTGCTGGTAGTTAAGTCGAGCGACGACAACGGCTGCCCTTTTTTCAGCATTGGGAAAGGGTTGCGCCTCAAAGGGTTAAAACAAAAGCAGATAGCAACGAAAGTCCAGGAGGGAATAAGCAATCGGTACAACTGCTTCCATTGCTAGCCACCAATCAAAGAAGTGCAGCTTGCCTGGAAAGAAAAATGGGGATGCGCAATGGGGAATTTTCACTGACAGTGCATACACAGGAAAATTTACAGGGATTTTTTCGGACTTATTCTGGAAGTGATGCCTTTTATTGCAGTTTCGGCTTTCAAACTCCGTCGAAATAAACGATAGACAAAAGCCTTTAGTACAGTAATTAATGTACATCTTTTTTTCAAACATATCTTTGTATTTTGTAAAACTAATTATTTAGCTATTTAGAAATGTCTCATCTTTTTTTATTTTTCTTAAAATAAAATTTTTGCTTAAAAAATTGTGTATGTGTTATAATAATCATATAAATAAATGTTTCTGGATTAAAATAAATAAATTAATTAATAAATAAATCAAGGACTTTTTCCCAACAATTGTAAACTTATGTTCGAAAAAGTGAAATTGTTATGTGTGTTCTTTTATGGAATAGATACTTAAAAACCAGAAAACAATGCATATACTTTTTAAAAATCTTGTTTTAGAAACGAATTCGCAGATCAGAAGACATTCTTTCTTGAATAGACTATTTCGTGTAATGTACTGAAATCAGCAAGCTAATACAGTGTGTAACTTAACAGTAGCTACAAATGTATTTCGACTGTTTTAATTGAACGTATAAAGTATGTTGTGTTTATAATCATCTGTACGGAACGGATAAAGTGCAAATTAACAACGCACGCGAGTAGCTGTTATATACTTACTTAAACCTTAAACTAATAATGATTCGTCTTTGTTCGATGCTTTAACAAGAACTAGATTCACCATTTTGACTTCTGCGAAAACTGCGGGGTAACAACCCCCAACTAATGCCCTCCATTTATCAAAGAGCTACTCTCGGAAAAGAGGATTGTTGCAAAAAGTAATGTTTTGTACGCCTATTATAAACTGCACGAATTTCAGAGAGTTTAATCTTTCGGGATCAGCTTCTCGATATCTAAGTTCGAATAAGTTCCTGTGGCAATCTCGCAAAGGAAGTTCTCTAATCAAGGGGGTTTGCAAACAGCAAATGGCTTCTTAGCATCCACTTGATAGATGTAACGGCTCTCGTTTGTATTCTGCATTTCAAAGACAGATTGTTGTGCAATTTAAGTAGCAACTGTAATCAAATTTTATTCCTTAACAGTGCATATGGCGATAACTGATTGTGTAGAAGCAATAAAGTATGACTGCATGTAATTTTTATGTGATATGCTTTATTTAGATCGTTTATTTTTTATTTATTTTTTTCTGAATGATGAGCAGAACCGTTTATAATAGACATTGTCCACGGCTAGATCGGAATTAAGTGGTCAATTCATTGTGGTTAGAACAGTGTTCACTCCAATGAAAGGGCGGACGGAATAACAATTAAGCCCCATGCCGGGAATCGAGCCCGGACCTTTGGTGCGCTAGAATGGTTATCCAGCCCATGCAAATAATGTCCTATATACAAGTTTAGCTTTACTAATATCGATATTAATTTACACATAAACTTTGAAGATAATTTATATTTTCTTGTTTTAGAAGGAACAAAATAGTTTTATTTTATAAAACATACCCAGCAGTCACACACAGGTTCTCTGAACGTCTATTATCGTTCAGAAAAGATCGAATTTTTTGTCTTAAAAAGGATTAGATTTGTTCCAGATTTTTTGTCTTAAAAAGGACAAAGCTCTTTAATTTTATACGATATAAATTATTAGTAACAGGCCTTTTTAAAGATTAACAAGAAAAATATTTAAAATAAATATTATTTATTAGATTTAGAAACGTACAGACGGATATACAAAGACTTTTCTGTGGACGGATTGAATAAAGTTTTGATTCATTAGAAATAGTACAAATACACGTGCATTAAAAAAAAAAAAACTTTGCTTCTATTTTTTGATGTGTTGTCTTTGTTATTTTTCACACTATTTTAACAACGAAGTATCTTTTATCTCAAATTTTAAAGTCCACCATATTGTAATGAAACGCAACTGGGTGGCCTAATAATGAAAAGTTGAATTTCGTGCCATAATTGATTAAAATGCCATAAATTTTAAATGGCCAATGCATATTTTAGAATGAAAATTTATTCAACAAAAAATTATTTATGCAAGGAAATTTAAAAATAAATAAATCGAGAGAAAGTATACATAAAAAAAATCGACCTCAGCAGAAATAGACTATAATTCAGGAGATAAATAAACATTAAAACTGTAAGCAAAGAACTTCAGTATTAGTAACTAATAGTGTAAATAAATAATCAAATAAGTTCAGTGTAAGTAAAATTGTTTTAAATTCTAAACCTGAAGAAAATTTTAAATTTCAAAAACTTTTCTGCTGACTAAAAGTGCGGAATACGACCTAGTCTGATGACTTCTATTTATTCAAGTTAGGGTTATTCAAGTACCAAATGAATGCTTTTTATGCTTGTAAGTAGACTGAATTTTAATGTCATAAAAACTTGAGATTAGTTTCTAGTTCTACAAAATCCATTCTATTATAAAATACACGTACACTGCGTAATGGGGTAATCTTATTTTGTGATTCAAACCTGAAGATGGCTTTCCGCTGTTAGAATTGTCTAATAAATATAACAATACTTTTCTTCCTTATATTCACAAAGTATTTCACAGCTAGGTTCCCAGCAAACACACACAGGTTCTCTGAACGTCTATTATCGTTCAGAAAACGTCTTCTGAACGCTAATAGACGTTCAGAGAACCTGTGTGTGTTTGCTGGGTTACGTTACCTTCCTTTTTGATTGCTAACAACAATTCTTAACATAATTGCCTGTCGAGACCTGTCTAAACCTTGATAAGTAAACCATTTTCCAATTTCTGTTCAACCATGATTTGGTATTTTTTATTTATGTCTGTTATTTTACAAGTTATTTTAAATAATTTTACCGTTAAATACGAGTATGTGTATGTGTTCTTATTACAATTAAAGAGACTCCACGTCTTCTCATAATAACTGTCATAAGCTGAGTATAACATTATTGTTAAGAACTTACATTAAGCCATCTTATTTTAGTGCGACATCGGAAATACGATTTACAATTTATGTTATTTTTTTCTAAAATAAGTTAATTCCAAAATCCTATCCACCGAGAAAAATCAACAATCGAAAATTTCCAGTTATAAATTGATGTTTTATACACCTATTCTAGAGGACACGAATTCGAATATATTAAACACTCCGTGAACATCTGCTGCAGATAAGAATAATAGTTCTTTATAGGATGAGATGGCTCTTTGAAGATAATTTCTAAAGTGTTCCAGATTATTGTTTGTTTAGTCGCATCTCGTGCGCTTAATTAAAAGTTAACGTTTTTACTCTAAGTTGAAAAGAAATGTTCAAACGTTTGATAAAAGTAGAATAATCAATGCTGATAAAACGCTGAGTATTTAATGCATCAATTTACCACTTCGTTATGTTTTACGCAAAAGTAATTAAGCCTCAAAAAAACATATTTTTTTAATTTTATTTACCGTTAATTCTATATTTTATTTTTTTTATAAACTTAATGTCACCGGTAATTATACAGATGCAAATGTGTGATATAAAGAAATATATTACATTAAAATCTGCTAGAAAATATCAATAACATCACGCCTTATACAACACTATTTGTGCCCAGTGTAATTGTCATTAGTTCATAAACTTTTTACAGGTAAAACATTTATTTCAAAGTATTTATGAAATCATCACTTATTTAAATCTTAGCGAAAATCTTCATAAATGTAAATAATTGTGAAATATCAAGGAAAGCTTTTATGGAATATCTAAATATAAAGTAAAGGGTATTCGCACTGCTCGGGTTAAGAAGATATAATATGATGCAGGTTTAAGTGCTTTTTGGAAACTGCTGAACAGTCAATTTTTACCTCTTTTGAATTACATATATGTTTCGGAAACAAAAAAGCCATGCACCATGGCATGTTCATTATTTATGAAACGCGTGCATGCAGAAACAAAAATAAAACTACTAAAATTGTTCATTTTTTAATGTATATTGAACTGCTTATTAATTTCAGTGAGACAAACTTTCTTAAGAATTATCTACAGTTTAAATATTAATATATAATTCGCAAATTTATAACTGCGGAATAATTTCAAAATCGATAGTCGCAGATGATTGCATACATATATTTCCGCAAATTAGAATTCATTTAGATCATTCTAATTATCAACTTCTTGATTGAACGAAAAGTTAGCTTAATGTTATATCTGGTGATTATGTTAATTTTTATCCATCAACATTTAAGAGATGACAGGGATTTCTATCATCTAACATCATGTGACAGGAATTTTTGCCACAGAACTTTATTGTCAACTTTATTAATGCCAAATTCAAATGTTCACTATTTTTTGTCTACACTGCTATTTGAAAATGAGCTTATTATAAAGTTTAAAAATTCCGTACATCATACTGAATAGAAAAAAAAAATGAATGTGAGAGAGATTAAAGTTTGGATACTTTAGCTGTGCTTTTTTTTATCAGTATCAGTATGATAAATTTTTTTCTAAAGTTGATAACAGTAAAAATCAAATTTTATAGATCTAAACATGTGGGAAAAAATGTTAATACTGATATGTACATGCATAAATTATGAATTATTAGCTTTATAGCCGAACATGAAATACATGAATATTTTCTTTATTCTGTTTAATTGGGTCACTTATCGAAGGTATCTTAAATAGTCCCATTTGCGCAAAAAGAACATTATAAATGGGATCTAATATTTAGAAATCATCTAACCTTTCCTTTTCTCTCTATTTCTTACTTTAATTTCAAGTTTTTTTTTCTCTATAATAATATCTATAAATGGCTAAATATGTCATAAAATTTCTTAGACTAATTAAAATTTTAGGGGAATTTCTTAACATTAATATGAATTCTGGACACCTTAACAGTTTCACTTTTTTCCAGAATTCGGTCCCAAAAATGTCACATTTTTTATTGCATTTTTTTGCTCATTTTACATTTTTAAGTAAAGAAATGTTATCAAAATTAGCATGTCTAATATTTTTAATCATTTATTACAACTTTTTTTCTTTAATGAAAATAATCTATTTTCCCTGCAAGTTGTTTTTTTCCTCTACATGAACGCCAAACATGGAAGTCACATTTACAGGTAAAATAGTACAAGTACTTTATTTTCGATTACAATTACTTTATTTCCGATTACAATTCAATTGTTTTCTTACAAAAAATCTACACGAATAATTTGTTACTAAAAGTAGAAAAGATACGGGAGAAACAGTGAAAGCCAAATAGAAATCAATTGCCCGTACGCCGTACGGGCAAATCAGTAAAGACCCGATAGCCGCGCCAGGCATACGGGCAAAACAGGGAAGGGGTTAAATAAAGAAAAAGGGAAAATATTTTAATATTCTTTAATCTGTTTAAGTTATTTTTTTATAGACAGTTACTGCAGCAAATGGGGCATTTATTTTTATATCTAGTTACCTAAGACATTTTGTAAACTAAACTTTCACTACCTATCTAAGGTGCATGTAACAGGCATATAGAGCCAAATAATAACATACCATATCCACATATAAAATATGAGAGTTTGTTAGACATAGAAAATTCGGAAACCAACTGATTATTTAATAATAATTTGAAGCATTTTGTATAATATTTCATTTGTCTCCAATAAACTATAAGGAAATGGTTTAAGGTGTCTTTAAAAATATTACTTTTTCGTACACAACATACTTTACCTTAACGATTTCGTTGGATAATTATAATTATTTTAATTATGAACGCGCAACATTACTACTTTCAAACTGATCGGCAAAACAGATTAAGTCCATTTATCTTAAGTACTTTCGTTGGAATATAATGAAACCTTCTATCGTAATTGTTCATTTGTGTGAAAGTGAATCTGATTTAACATTTTCAGAAATGTTTTATTGTAGAATGTTACTTCATTTATTAGAAATTTAATCAGAAAAGTCTTTCATGTTTGATTGAAGTAATTGCGTTCAATATGGTATTCGTTTTATAAAAGGAAATTAATTTTAGCTGAAACTTTCATCTGAAAGAAATTTCTTATTAATTACGATTTCATTTAACAATGAAAACTACAATGCCGATGCATTAATATTATGCTTCAGAATGTAATTATAAGCCTTTAAATAGTTGCAATATGTAAAAATCAGTTTTTTATAATTATAATTCTTTTAAGGAAAATGTAATATTTTTTATAGTAAATTCTCTCATAAGATTTTACTGTAAAGGCTTAGTGCCTTACTGCTGGGAATATAATACTATTTACCGTATTTTAAGAGTGAGCGTTAAATGCGGTTTTAACCCTTTAACGCGCAGTGTTCCCGCTCTGGGAACACCAAACTCTGACGATTTGACTGTTGCCAGTCACGAAGAATAGATTGGATTTCTATAAAAATAGTTGCGGGTGACCTAACTCCACGAGAATCCTTTACTTTTTAGCACGTCATTTTCCATTAAAAAATGGTCACGATTATTTTTAACAGCACTGACATCTGCTGAAAAATGGAAGAATGCGAGAACAGCTGGATAGATTGCCCCATGCTGAAAAAAGGGCAGCCGTTGCCATCGCTCGACTTAACGACCAGCAAGATGGCGGACGATCGAAACGTTTATCTCGTGCCACAGATCTAGAGACCCTTTTTGACGACAGCTGACTGTGCCTTTTTTCGGCATTGGGAAAGGAATGCTCCTCAAAGGGTTAAAACAGAAATTTCAGAATCGTACTCATTTTCAAAATTCTCGTTTACCGTATTTGGTTCTTTACAATTTGGACACTTATCACATAAAAATACATTTAAGCAAGGAAAAAAAGTCAATTTTCAGCCATCTTCTGTCCTTATTCCCTATTTTTCATTCTCTATTTTTAAGTTTACTTTTAATATTTTCCATCTTTGGACTGTTTAATTTATAATACTTATTTCTAGATATTTTACGAAATTTCTTATCCCAAACGATATGTTAGGGGATTTTCTTAACAAGGATATGAATTACTTATACCTTAAATAAAAAGTGAAAAATGTTTTGTCTTGCGGATAGGTAATATTTCGCAGAATAAAATAACTGCAGTCAAACAGCACGTTTGTTTGTACATAAAATGACACAGTCCAAACAAAATAACTCAATAGAAACTAAAGCTTTTTTAATTAAGCAGCAAAACATTTATTTTGAAGGTGAGATTTTTTCCATTGTTTGTATGCAGGGAGTACCTATTTTCGTTACAAATCAAATTTAATTTTCTTTAAAATATGAGCATGCATTTAACATTTTCTAAATACATTTAAAATTGCTTAAATTTCTAAACTAGAAAAATCGATTTCTTAACGTTAAATTTTATCAGTTTTAAACCTAAAGCATCTGTTCCTTCCATTAGCTGTCATTTATAACTAATTAGTGTTGAACAGTTCTGGGTTGCAGGAATAAACTGCATTCATTTATTCTGTACATTCACTTAGGGGTAAGAAAAATATCAATAAAAGATAGTTTACAAGACAATATAGGTTGTACTACATAATTACTAATAGATGGTACTAGTACAAAATTGCAGCCATAAATTTGTAGCAGTAATTCAGATTGAGTAACAGTGTATTAGATACAGAAAACAGAGTAACAGTGTATTAGACTGAAAAAAATATTGAAATCAACTAATTGTTTAATTAATAGTTGCGACTTTTTTTGTACAATGTATCATTTGACTTTATCACACACACACTAGTTTTAATTTTTAACTTTTTGGTGATTTCAAAATGTAAGCAATTATGAGCTCACAAGCATGTGATTCCTAGTTCGGTTTAAATTGAAAGAAAAAAAGAAATAAGTGAATAATGCTGAAGTTACATCCATTGCAAAGTACTTTTGTACAACTGTATAACGAATTTTTAAGGGAATTAAATAGCATAAATTTTTTTTTCCACCATTAAAGTTGTTCAGTATGTTGCAATGTTGCAATCACCGTCCTTATAGTGTAATCTTGAATATGTTTTATAATTCCCTGTAAAAGAGCCACGAATACTGTATCACCCTTTAACATGCAGAACATTCTGCTATAAATAACTTTATGGGGTGATAGGACGCATCTACACTAGCCAATTTTGTCCTAGAAAGTATGGGCGGAACGCAAACGGCAAGCCGCTAGGTGGCGTTGAGCATGGAAACTTGAACGCCGAAAGGTGGTGTTATAAATGGTATGAATGGTCAGAACTCAGTGCATAAATATTTTTTAACAACATTATTTTATTTATTTATAGCACAATTTCAATAACGCCGATTTTTCAGTTTATTAAAAATTTTAGCAGCTTGATCGTAAGGAAAGCTTTTTAAATTGATACTTCCCTCAGCTATTCTAATAAGATTGCTTAATTTTACTCTTGAAAGTCTATTTCAAAATTTCTTTTTAATTCGATTTTGAGTGCTGAAAGATCTTTCCACAGATGCGGAGCTTATTGGAATTGCGAGATAAATTTCCAATATTTTGATAAATTTCCAATATAGACTTGAAATGTTTAATAAGCAGTAAAATAATGTAATATAGTCATGAGATTTTTTTTTTGTTACAAAATCTGTTCTGTATAAATTAGCACAAACCCAAGAAACTCGAGACCCCGAGAGAAATGCACGACAGAAAATAAAATGGAAATAATGTAATTTTTCTTGAGCAGCCCAGTACCATTTGATCCGCGGACAGGGGGTTGGGGACCACTAGTCTATGGAAATTTGAAATCGTCCACTTGCCGGATAAAATACCCTGGAGGGCCACATCCGGGCCGCGGTCCAGGGTTTGCCGATATGTGATTTACACTATCAAAAAGAAGAGACAACAGAAAGGACTTGTGAGCGTTGTATTTGCGCAATCGCTCCAGTAGATGATTCATGTGAGTTCGCATAGCTTGGCTTATGGCGAAAGACAGTGCCGTAAAAATAGGGAGGCATGGCAGGGCGAATGCCCGGGGCCCCCACATGTAGGGGCCTCAAAATCCATATAACTATTTTCTCAACCTCTTGGATTTTTTATCTTTTATAACGTCTTAGATTTGTACATTTACTATTCAAAACGGATCACCTAACACTGTTTAAGCAGAAAACAAAAAAGCTGCTTACTGTTTACAAAATAGCTAACAGCTCACCAACAGATTGGCTGTATTACGATACGTACAGCTGATTATGAAAAGTTAAATTTATATGCCAGTATTTCTAGAACCAAAGTTCTTTAACTAATGACCTTGTGTTCCCTTTATTTGTATTCTAGAAAAACATGATCTGGGCCTCAAAAAGCCACTCTGAAGCAAGCATCCCTTTTGGGGGGGCCCTCTTATTTCTTAAAATTATCATATCACTTAGGTAATTTCAAGCAAATGGCCGTTTTTTCTTATTGTTGTAATTATTACTTACAAATATTTTATGTACTTACAAATATTGTGCAGATGCATAATTAGTGGTGTACACCGACTTTCTTTAAGAGAAAGGGGGAATGGAAGTAATCTTTTGGTTAAATAAAAGCCATAATCTATATGTTTAAAATTAAAACTGTACGGACTTTATGTTAAAAATGCATGGACAAAGGGGGAGGGACTGAATCCTCACCCCCACACCATTTGTGTACGCCACTGAGCATAGTAAATATATGGAGCTGAACCACACTTTTCTAGAGCAGGTCAATGCTCGGAAATTTCTTTTTCCTTTTAATGAGGATCTAAATTAGGAATGGCATGGTATACAAAGGTCCAAATGCCAATTAGCACGCTCTGCTTTTTCTCGCATACCGTAAAACTCAAAATTAGCCAACTTAAATTGACACATACATTTTTAGAAAGTGATTCCATCAACCTTTCGAGTTATTAGGCAAGTTGGAGTGTATAGGCTGATTAATTTTATTTTTTACCAACTATGCGAAAAATTCCAGAGCTGGGAATCGAACCCAGGACTGCCGCATAACGTGCGGCTGCTCTACTACTGAGCTACTCTGGGACGATTCCCAGATGAAATTTCTCGCATTAGAGCCGTTGACATTTATCATCTTCCTCTGCAAACCACAGATAGAACAGATGAAACAATTAATTCGCGACAACTCCATTACGCCGCGGATATTATACATTTTTAGAAAGTGATTCCATCAACCTTTCAAGTTATTAGGCAAGTTGCAGTGTATAGGCTGATTAATTTTATTATTTACCAACTATGCGAAAAATTCCAGAGCTGGGAATCGAACCCAGGACTGCCGCATAACGTGCGGGTGCTCTACTACTGAGCTACTCTGGGACGATTCCCAGATGAAATTTCTCGCATTAGAGCCGTTGGCATTTATCATCTTACTCTGCAAACCACAGATAGAACAGATGAAACAATTAATTCGCGACAACTCCATTACGCCGCGGATATTATACATTTTTAGAAAGTGATTCCATCAACCTTTCAAGTTATTAGGCAAGTTGGAGTGTATAGGCTAATTAATTTTATTTTTTACCAACTATGCGAAAAATTCCAGAGCTGGGAATAGAACCCAGGACTGCCGCATAACGTGCGAGTGCTCTACTACTGAGCTACTCTGGGACGATTCCCAGATGAAATTTCTCGCATTAGAGCCGTTGGCATTTATCATCTTACTCTGCAAACCACAGATAGAACAGATGAAACAATTAATTCGCGACAACTCCATTACGCCGCGGATATTATACATTTTTAGAAAGTGATTCCATCAACATTTGAAGTTATTAAACAAGTTGGAGTGTATAGGCTGATTAATTTTATTTTTTACCAACTATGCGAAAAATTCCAGAGCTGGGAATAGAACCCAGGACTGCCGCATAACGTGCGGGGCCTCTACTACTGAGCTACTCTGGGACGATTCCCAGATGAAATTTCTCGCATTAGAGCCGTTGGCATTTATCATCTTCCTCTGCAAACCACAGATAGAACAGATGAAACAATTAATTCGCGACAACTCCATTACGCCGCGGATATTATACATTTTTAGAAAGTGATTCCATCAACCTTTCAAGTTATTAGGCAAGTTGGAGTGTATAGGCTGATTAATTTTATTTTTTACCAACTATGCGAAAAATTCCAGAGCTGGGAATAGAACCCAGGACTGCCGCATAACGTGCGGGTGCTCTACTACTGAGCTACTCTGGGACTATTCCCAGATGAAATTTCTCGCATTAGAGCCGTTGGCATTTATCATCTTCCTCTGCAAACCACAGATAGAACAGATGAAACAATTAATTCGCGACAACTCCATTACGCGGCGGATATTATACATTTTTAGAAAGTGATTCCATCAAACTTTCAAGTTATTAAAAAGTTGGAGTGTATAGGCTGATTAATTTTATTTTTTACCAACTATGCGAAAAAATTCCAGAGATGGGAATCGAACCCAGGACTGCCGCATAACGTGCGGGTGCTCTACTACTGAGCTACTCTGGGACGATTCCCAGATGAAATTTCTCGCATTAGAGCCGTTGGCATTTTACCAACTATGCGAAAAATTCCAGAGCTGGGTATCGAACCCAGGACTGCCGCATAACGTGCGGGTGCTCTACTACTGAGCTACTCTGGGACGATTCCCAGATGAAATTTCTCGCATTAGAGCCGTTGGCATTTATCATCTTCCTCTGCAAGCCACAGATAGAACAGATGAAACAAATAATTCGCGACAACTCCATTACGCCGCGGATATTATACATTTTTAGAAAGTGATTCCATCAACCTTTCAAGTTATTAGGCAAGTTGGAGTGTATAGGCTGATTAATTTTATTTTTTTACCAACTATGCGAAAAATTCCAGAGCTGGGAATCGAATCCAGGACTGCCGCATAACGTGCGGGTGCTCTACTACTGAGCTACTCTGGGACGATTCCCAGATGAAATTTCTCGCATTAGAGCCGTTGGCATTTATCATCTTCCTCTGCAAACCACAGATAGAACAGATGAAACAATTAATTCGCGACAACTCCATTACGCCGCGGATATTATACATTTTTAGAAAGTGATTCCATCAACCTTTCAAGTTATTAGGCAAGTTGGAGTGTATAGGCTGATTAATTTTATTTTTTACCAACTATGCGAAAAATTCCAGAGCTGGGAATCGAACCCAGGACTGCCGCATAACGTGCGGGTGCTCTACTACTGAGCTACTCTGGGACGATTCCCAGATGAAATTTCTCGCATTAGAGCCGTTGGCATTTATCATCTTCCTCTGCAAACCACAGATAGAACAGATGAAACAATTAATTCGCGACAACTCCATTACGCCGCGGATATTATACATTTTTAGAAAGTGATTCCATCAACCTTTCAAGTTATTAGGCAAGTTGGAGTGTATAGGCTGATTAATTTTATTTTTTACCAACTATGCGAAAAATTCCAGAGCTGGGAATCGAACCCAGGACTGCCGCATAACGTGCGGGTGCTCTACTACTGAGCTACTCTGGGACGATTCCCAGATGAAATTTCTCGCATTAGAGCCGTTGGCATTTATCATCTTCCTCTGCAAACCACAGATAGAACAGATGAAACAATTAATTCGCGACAACTCCATTACGCCGCGGATATTATAC
This sequence comes from Cheiracanthium punctorium, assembly GCA_038373885.1. Classification (NCBI taxonomy): domain Eukaryota; kingdom Metazoa; phylum Arthropoda; class Arachnida; order Araneae; family Cheiracanthiidae; genus Cheiracanthium; species Cheiracanthium punctorium. The sequence goes on from JAWZYV010015497.1 coordinate 28,684, forward strand.
ATTTTTAGAAAGTGATTCCATCAACCTTTCAAGTTATTAGGCAAGTTGGAGTGTATAGGCTGATTAATTTTATTTTTTACCAACTATGCGAAAAAATTCCAGAGATGGGAATCGAACCCAGGACTGCCGCATAACGTGCGGGTGCTCTACTACTGAGCTACTCTGGGACGATTCCCAGATGAAATTTCTCGCATTAGAGCCGTTGGCATTTATCATCTTCCTCTGCAAACCACAGATAGAACAGATGAAACAATTAATTCGCGACAACTCCATTACGCCGCGGATATTATACATTTTTAGAAAGTGATTCCATCAACCTTTCAAGTTATTAGGCAAGTTGGAGTGTATAGGCTGATTAATTTTATTTTTTACCAACTATGCGAAAAATTCCAGAGCTGGGAATAGAACCCAGGACTGCCGCATAACGTGCGGGTGCTCTACTACTGAGCTACTCTGGGACGATTCCCAGATGAAATTTCTCGCATTAGAGCCGTTGGCATTTATCATCTTCCTCTGCAAGCCACAGATAGAACAGATGAAACAAATAATTCGCGACAACTCCATTACGCCGCGGATATTATACATTTTTAGAAAGTGATTCCATCAACCTTTCAAGTTATTAGGCAAGTTCGAGTGTATAGGCTGATTAATTTTATTTTTTTACCAACTATGCGAAAAATTCCAGAGCTGGGAATCGAACCCAGGACTGCCGCATAACGTGCGGGTGCTCTACTACTGAGCTACTCTGGGACGATTCCCAGATGAAATTTCTCGCATTAGAGCCGTTGGCATTTATCATCTTCCTCTGCAAACCACAGATAGAACAGATGAAACAATTAATTCGCGACAACTCCATTACGCCGCGGATATTATACATTTTTAGAAAGTGATTCCATCAACCTTTCAAGTTATTAGGCAAGTTGGAGTGTATAGGCTGATTAATTTTATTTTTTACCAACTATGCGAAAAATTCCAGAGCTGGGAATCGAACCCAGGACTGCCGCATAACGTGCGGGTGCTCTACTACTGAGCTACTCTGGGACGATTCCCAGATGAAATTTCTCGCATTAGAGCCGTTGGCATTTATCATCTTCCTCTGCAAACCACAGATAGAACAGATGAAACAATTAATTCGCGACAACTCCATTACGCCGCGGATATTATACATTTTTAGAAAGTGATTCCATCAACCTTTCAAGTTATTAGGCAAGTTGGAGTGTATAGGCTGATTAATTTTATTTTTTACCAACTATGCGAAAAATTCCAGAGCTGAGAATCGAACCCAGGACTGCCGCATAACGTGCGGGTGCTCTACTACTGAGCTACTCTGGGACGATTCCCAGATGAAATTTCTCGCATTAGAGCCGTTGGCATTTATCATCTTCCTCTGCAAACCACAGATAGAACAGATGAAACAATTAATTCGCGACAACTCCATTACGCCGCGGATATTATACATTTTTAGAAAGTGATTCCATCAACCTTTCAAGTTATTAGGCAAGTTGGAGTGTATAGGCTGATTAATTTTATTTTTTACCAACTATGCGAAAAATTCCAGAGCTGAGAATCGAACCCAGGACTGCCGCATAACGTGCGGGTGCTCTACCACTGAGCTACTCTGGGACGATTCCCAGATGAAATTTCTCGCATTAGAGCCGTTGGCATTTATCATCTTCCTCTGCAAACCACAGATAGAACAGATGAAACAATTAATTCGCGACAACTCCATTACGCCGCGGATATTATACATTTTTAGAAAGTGATTCCATCAACCTTTCAAGTTATTAGGCAAGTTGGAGTGTATAGGCTGATTAATTTTATTTTTTACCAACTATGCGAAAAATTCCAGAGCTGAGAATCGAACCCAGGACTGCCGCATAACGTGCGGGTGCTCTACTACTGAGCTACTCTGGGACGATTCCCAGATGAAATTTCTCGCATTAGAGCCGTTGGCATTTATCATCTTCCTCTGCAAACCACAGATAGAACAGATGAAACAATTAATTCGCGACAACTCCATTACGCCGCGGATATTATACATTTTTAGAAAGTGATTCCATCAACCTTTCAAGTTATTAGGCAAGTTGGAGTGTATAGGCTGATTAATTTTATTTTTTACCAACTATGCGAAAAATTCCAGAGCTGAGAATCGAACCCAGGACTGCCGCATAACGTGCGGGTGCTCTACCACTGAGCTACTCTGGGACGATTCCCAGATGAAATTTCTCGCATTAGAGCCGTTGGCATTTATCATCTTCCTCTGCAAACCACAGATAGAACAGATGAAACAATTAATTCGCGACAACTCCATTACGCCGCGGATATTATACATTTTTAGAAAGTGATTCCATCAACCTTTCAAGTTATTAGGCAAGTTGGAGTGTATAGGCTGATTAATTTTATTTTTTACCAACTATGCGAAAAATTCCAGAGCTGAGAATCGAACCCAGGACTGCCGCATAACGTGCGGGTGCTCTACCACTGAGCTACTCTGGGACGATTCCCAGATGAAATTTCTCGCATTAGAGCCGTTGGCATTTATCATCTTCCTCTGCAAACCACAGATAGAACAGATGAAACAATTAATTCGCGACAACTCCATTACGCCGCGGATATTATACATTTTTAGAAAGTGATTCCATCAACCTTTCAAGTTATTAGGCAAGTTGGAGTGTATAGGCTGATTAATTTTATTTTTTACCAACTATGCGAAAAATTCCAGAGCTGAGAATCGAACCCAGGACTGCCGCATAACGTGCGGGTGCTCTACCACTGAGCTACTCTGGGACGATTCCCAGATGAAATTTCTCGCATTAGAGCCGTTGGCATTTATCATCTTCCTCTGCAAACCACAGATAGAACAGATGAAACAATTAATTCGCGACAACTCCATTACGCCGCGGATATTATACATTTTTAGAAAGTGATTCCATCAACCTTTCAAGTTATTAGGCAAGTTGGAGTGTATAGGCTGATTAATTTTATTTTTTACCAACTATGCGAAAAATTCCAGAGCTGAGAATCGAACCCAGGACTGCCGCATAACGTGCGGGTGCTCTACCACTGAGCTACTCTGGGACGATTCCCAGATGAAATTTCTCGCATTAGAGCCGTTGGCATTTATCATCTTCCTCTGCAAACCACAGATAGAACAGATGAAACAATTAATTCGCGACAACTCCATTACGCCGCGGATATTATACATTTTTAGAAAGTGATTCCATCAACCTTTCAAGTTATTAGGCAAGTTGGAGTGTATAGGCTGATTAATTTTATTTTTTACCAACTATGCGAAAAATTCCAGAGCTGAGAATCGAACCCAGGACTGCCGCATAACGTGCGGGTGCTCTACCACTGAGCTACTCTGGGACGATTCCCAGATGAAATTTCTCGCATTAGAGCCGTTGGCATTTATCATCTTCCTCTGCAAACCACAGATAGAACAGATGAAACAATTAATTCGCGACAACTCCATTACGCCGCGGATATTATACATTTTTAGAAAGTGATTCCATCAACCTTTCAAGTTATTAGGCAAGTTGGAGTGTATAGGCTGATTAATTTTATTTTTTACCAACTATGCGAAAAATTCCAGAGCTGAGAATCGAACCCAGGACTGCCGCATAACGTGCGGGTGCTCTACCACTGAGCTACTCTGGGACGATTCCCAGATGAAATTTCTCGCATTAGAGCCGTTGGCATTTATCATCTTCCTCTGCAAACCACAGATAGAACAGATGAAACAATTAATTCGCGACAACTCCATTACGCCGCGGATATTATACATTTTTAGAAAGTGATTCCATCAACCTTTCAAGTTATTAGGCAAGTTGGAGTGTATAGGCTGATTAATTTTATTTTTTACCAACTATGCGAAAAATTCCAGAGCTGAGAATCGAACCCAGGACTGCCGCATAACGTGCGGGTGCTCTACCACTGAGCTACTCTGGGACGATTCCCAGATGAAATTTCTCGCATTAGAGCCGTTGGCATTTATTTCGGACTGCCGTCAACGCGGTGGGGGGGGGGGGGGGGAGGTGCAGGGGAGGGTGTGTTGAAACAAATTGAGACCAAACAGTTTTCGTTTAGTGGGAATTCAGAATAGGCAATTTCATAAATATCAATAAGTTGACTTGTTAAGGCATAAATTAATGCAGGGATTTGTATAAATGGAGCCGGCTGTACTCTTAAGTACCAGCTTTCCATTTTAATCTGCCTCAGGACATGGTTTTCACCACAAACACGTCTGTTTAATGGATCCCTGTGTTTTTAGGTTTAGATGTACAACATCCTTATTTTTTGCTGAACTCTGTTTGGAAAAGCAGGACGCCACTTTTTAACTTTTTTTTTTTTTGGTGTGTGTGTGTGTGTCCAAAGAGTATTTTGTTTATCAATGCATTTTGAAGAATCAACAGCATAAATCACTTTTTAAACTGACAGTCCCTATAACAATGTTAACTCTAATAAGCGAATTGGTAGTACAGAGGTTAAAAGTATAAATGGCAAATATATTTGCAAATAAAACAAGCAAAATTTTATCTAAAACTAAACTATTCACTTCTTCAAAATCAGAAAAGACATACCCACATTACTGATAAAAGTATGGCCTCATATTATTCTAATTGAAGAGGAGTGCCGTGTTTACTTGGCATAATAGTCACACCTAGACTTTCACCATGAAAAATTAGAAAACAGAAGGTGTGACTATTATGCAAGTAAACACGGCACTCCTCTTCAATTAAATAATATGAGGCCATACTTTTATCAGTAATGTGGGTATGTCTTTTCTGATTTTGAAGAAGTGAATAGTTTAGTTTTAGATAAAATTTTGCTTGTTTTATTTGCAAATAATATTTGCATTTATACATTTTAACCTCTGTACTACCATTCGCTTTATTAGAGTTAACATTGTTATAGACTGTCAGTTTAAAAAGTGATTTATGCTGTTGACTTCTTCAAAATGCATTGATTAAACAAAATACTCTTTGGACACACACACACACACAAAATTAAAAAGTGGAGTCCTGCTTTTCCAAACAGAGTTCAGAAAAAATAAGGATTTTCTAAACCTAAAAACACAGGAGCAATTAAAAAGACGTTTGTGGGGAAAACCTGTCCTGAAGGCAGATTAAAATGAAAGCTGGTTACTTAAGAGTACAGGCCGGCTCCATTTATACAATCCCTGCACTTAATTTATGCCTTAACAAGTCAACTTATTGATATTTATGAAATTGCCTATTCTGAATTCCCGCTAAAACGAAGTGTTTGGTCTCAATTTGTTCAGAATTGCGGGACTCTACTGTACTGCTATATGCAGGTTTATTGTTATACACATGGATCATTATACACAGGTTTCACTGCAGTCCATGCAGCAGTGAAATTATATTAAAAAGAGACTCGGTACCAAAAACCAAGTTACACTAGCCAAAGGATGCACAACCTTTCTTAGAGGATAGTCAGTGCCTGTCACAGAAATGTCAAGGGTCTGTATTTGGTAAATAATAATTGTTTACATTTTAAATCTTGAAGAAAAGGTCTGTCAAAGTATTTATCAAGACACTTATTAACGAGTAAAATTGAGTGGTTATGTATTTAACATAAAAAATTCTAGTTTAATTGCCTGTGCAATCCCCATTTTTTATTAAAAGCCTCAATCTTCAGTGAAATTTATGAAGAATTTCAGCCTTGCCGTGCCACAATTAACTATTGAGGATTACATATTTAAAAAAAAAAAGAAAAAACTTGTAAAGTTTGAAATAATACACACAAACAAAAAAAACTAATAATCACTTGTATTTGGGTTAATCCTGGTCCAGACCAAAAGGCAGTCCTCAATATAGGTTAGTAAAAAATGTATGTTGCAGGTCATCCAAAAAGTTTGCCTTTCTTAGTTTGCAGAAACATAATCAAATTTTCTGTTTGTGTGTCGGTTGATGTTTTTGGCAGGTAATAAGGGTGAAACCTTTTGTATGACCTGAAACATAAGTTTTGTACTATTTTGTATTGAGGGCTTTTCGTATGGCAATGCCTTTGTTGTACGAAAAATTTGGCCTCGAACAGATTATGCCCCAATATGAACTGATCATCATAATAGCAATTTTACGAATAGACAGTCAATTTAACATTGAATAATAATTAAAGAATAAGGTCTAAATACTTAATAATAAAAAAACTACCTTAAACACCTATAAGGTTAAAATATTGTGCAGAAGTGCTTTTCAATCATATGTGATCATAGTTGTCTCCTGCCCATAGAACTTAGAAGGTAGTTTTTATCATTAAATGATATAACGTTTTCTTGGCTGTAGCTGGAGTGTATTTTTATAATAAATGCCCGACAGCCTATACTGTGAAACCTTCATAAATTTACGGTAAATCCTCAACAACGTATAGTGTAAGGCATTCATAAAATTACGGTCAGTACTCGACAAACTAGTGTGAGACATTCATAAAATTACGGTCAATACTCGACAACCTATGTCATAATCCATTGTCAAATTACGATCAAATCTCGACAAACTATAGTGTGAGACATTCATAAAATTACGGTCAATACTCGACAGTCTATATAGTAATCCATTGTCAAATTACGGTCAATACTCGACAACCTATGTTGTAATGCATTATCAAATTACGGTCAAATCTCGATAACCTATGAATGTATGACACAATCAAATTACGGTCAACACTCGATAACTTATGGGTATTGTGATTTTGCGGACGCACGTAGTTTGACGAGATTCTCTTGGAATTTTTTGCTGCCGAGAATTGCCCGTAATCTAACAGTATTTTTTTTCACAGTGTAATCAACATTTTTGAAAAATTGGAAGCCTAGAATTTAAGTTGAGTGACAACCTATCATGTCACCAAATTTCGTTTCACTCCCTGCAGTCTTTATTTCGTGATGCTGGAACAAAAATTTCAGCATTTTAAAACGATTTTCACAAAATCTCAAAATGTAATCAAAATATTTAAAAAATTCAACACCTATAAATTAAGATTAGTAACTACCTATCATATCACCAAATTTCGTATTCGTCGTTATTACGCGATGCTTGAAGAAATAAAGCCCCATTTTGGGAGAATTTTCACAAAATCTCAAAATCTAATAAAAACGTTTAAAAAATTAGACACCTATACTTTATGTTGAGCAACAACCTATCATGTGACCAAATTTCATATCATTCACTTTAGTCGTTATTACGTAATGCGTGAACAATAATTTACTCAGTTTGAAACGATTTTCGCAAAATCCCAAAATCTGATCGATTTTTTTTTTAGATGCTTATAGTTTAAGGTGACCACCTATCATTTCACCAAATACCATTTTTTCACTTTTAGAGTAATTACGTGATGCGCGAACGCAAATTTACGCAGTTTGAAGCAATTTTCGCAAAATCTCAAAATCTAATAAAGTTTTTAAAAAATTCGACGACAATGTTTTAAGTTGAGTGACCACTAATCATGATACCAAATTTCATTTCATTCACTTCAGTCATTTTTACGTGATGCTCGAACACAATATTAAGGAGTTAGAAATGATTTTCGCAAAATCTGAAAATCTAATCAAGATTTTTTAAAAATACGCTGCCTAATGTTTAAGTTGAGTGACCACCAATGATGATACCAAATTTCATTTCAATAGCTTCAGTAGTTTTTAAGTGATGCTCGAACAAAAATTTACGCAGTCTGAAAGGATTTTCACAGAATCTCAAAATCTAATCAAGATTTTTTTTTAAATCGATGCCTATGTTTTTAGTTGAGTGACCACCTATCATGACACCCAAATTCACTTCAATCGCTTCAGTTGTTTTTACGTGATGCTCGAACACAAATTTACGCAGTTTGAAATGATTTTCGCAAAATGTGAAAATCTAATCAAGATTTTTTTTTTTAAATTCGACGCCTATGTTTTGAGTGACCACCTATCTTGACACCCAATTTCATATCATTCGCTGCAGTCGTTTTTACGTGATGCTTAAACAAAAAAAGTGTCACGGACAGAATGACAGAACGACAGAACGACAGACAGACAAACTTTATTTTGAGGGTCGCTTCGGATTCCCGGGTGCTTGAAACGGATAGAAATCGCAAAATTTTTGAATTCCTAGAAATGTACAGACAAAAGTCTAATTTTATTTATATAGATTTCTTACGTTTTATAAATTTTTGAATAAGTTGCATTGAGTTTATTTTAAATCGTTTATTACATTTAGTCCAGTAAACCCTTTGAAGCGAAAGCATTTTTACAGCATTCTCCACTTTTTCCAGATGTCAGGAAGTATTCTTATATTCATTAACTGAAAGTTTCTCCTAAAGCTTGCAAAAAAATTGAAAGTTTTCAACCCTAGCTTTGTCACCATTTAGCTGCTTTGTGGAAATTAAAGTTATTATTCCTGAAACTGAGGTAAGAAATTTTACTGATGCTTTTTAGCAGTGGACGCGTTGGATAAGGTGCTTTCGCAGCGCAGCCGCGACACGTTAACTGTTTAAATAAGTGATGCTTTGTTAAACTACCTACCTATTCTTATTACGCTTATTTTCCTTAGGTAACCGAAAGTAGATATCTCATATTTGAAATAACCACTACCAATAAATACGCAAATGCTTTTAATTTCAACTCTCTTTAAGGTAAAATTAATTCAATGATACATACCCTTTTTTTATTCATTAGGTCTTCTTTCACTTTTTCTATTTTTTTATTTTTTGAAATAAAAGGAAGCTTGTTTATAAAATATATGTCTTTTACGAGGTAACTTCCTAATTAAAAAAAAAAACTGTAGAATACCTTACATTCTAAACAAAAAGAGAGAAAGTGAAACCTTCCTAGTGTTTCAATATCAGTATTTTAGTTATTAAAAGAAATTCATGTATAAAAATTCATTTATACAAATACAGTAAACAAATATTAAATTAGCTGTCCGTTTATAAGTCGCAACTAACAATGACATATTTTAGTCTGAAAATAAATCGACGAAACGAGAAAACTTTGTTTCATGCATATGGCGTTGCGAATTTTAAAAATATTTTCTTCCTTAAGTAAAAGTCACCGCAGGTTGCTTTCTTAAAAATTTCGTGTTGTAATCACACTTTATTGCATCATCACGGTACAATCCCAAAATATAAAGACGTAAGCCTTGCGGTTTACTTCCGTGTAACATTTTTCTATGATACGTAACTTAAATTAAAATGCAAATTAAACTTTTCATCCTTACTCTAAAAAAACGTATGTTTGGCTTCAAACCTTCCAACAGCATTATATAGTGTCCCAAAAAGGTGGTAACGGGCTTTAATTCTTTATCTATAAGAGATAAGATAGTAGTGTAAATTGAAAGAATGTTCAAAATAAGGTCGGAAATAAGTATCCATTATGAAAAAATTCCTCTCGTTCAATCACAAAAAGTTACACTTTTTTAATTTTTATACTACCCCTCGTGCAAAAAAAATTCCAATTAGTAAAATGAGCCGCACACTAGTGAGGAGATGCATACTAAATTTCAGCCTTTCATCGTACAACGTATCAGATATATGTCAAAAGAAAGATGATCGGGGACGACCCGTGAAATGTGATCATCCGACATGATTTTTTCCCCTTAGATAACCCTTGAAAAGCGGTTTAAGTCAGCGTTACATTTATCTTCATATCTCTGACACTTTTTAAGGTGCAGTTCTTAAATTTTATATCGCACACATTTAGTGTATGGGGCACATTTTAGAAATTGGGAATTGTTTCGTACGGGGGTTGTATAAAAATCTAAAAGTGTAACTTTTTGTAAATGAACGAGATGAAATTTTTCTTAATGGAGTCTCATTTCCGACCTTAATTTGAACATTTTTTTCAATTTACATTGCCCATTTATCTGTAATATATAAAGAATGAAAGTCTGTTACTACCTTTTTGTGACACCCTGTATATATACTAGAAGTCAAAGCCCGTTGTAGAGGCAATTACAAGGGGTTCTAGAAAAAACATTTGACGAAAATACGTCTACACTCAATGTATTTCATCTTCGTCCACCTAAAATAAAAAACGTCCTATTCAATTTTTATTATGTATCTAGATCGAATTTAATGATTTTCTTGAAACGCGCGGAAACTTTTCGTATTCCAGCGATTTTGTTTTGTTGAAAGAGACCCTCTTATATCAATGCTTCATGCAGACGATCATTTTAATGAAAAAACTATGTCATCAACTGTTTAAGACCAATTGGAATCGCAATTTTCCCTTCAAAGCCTGATAACAGAGACTTCATCATGACGTCATTGTCACATGCAGTGCCTATTTTGTCACGCAGTTAATTAACGTTTTTTACTCTCCGAAATTACATGGAGCTGAAAATAGCAAAAAATTGCTTAAAAATTAGGGAATGGGTGGATTTTTAAACTTTTAAAGTAGCGCAGATTGTTTTCTTCATTTTTATACATAATTATAAAATTTTTCAAGCGGATCATACAAACGGTGTAGATCTTATAGGCCCGGACTGGCTTCTTTGGGGGCCCTCGGCTCGTGACTGAAAAGGGGACCCTTGATGAGGAATTCAGAGGAAATAGAAGATTAGAATATGTAATATTTGGAAATGAATCACGAGCCTAAAATCCACATTTAACTATTTTGGAGCTTTTGGGGACCTGAATCTTCGAGGGGACACTCGAGCCACGGGGGTCTTTTGCTGCGTTACTGCGTAAAGATGTAAGATTACTGGAAAAAAAATAATCCAATTACTCTGATATATACATATCAATATACATATGTCAATGAAGTTCGTTCCCTAAAGTTTTTATAATTTAAAAAATGTGGACGAGTTGAAATGTTGTAAAATGCATAAATATATGACATTCTATACTATGTACAAATGTTACAACTTAAAAAACAAAAAAAGAATTCAAAGTTTGTATGAAATTGGCTTTTCTAGTCGCAACGCCTTTCAATCAAGTTCGTTCATCAGCAAGAAAGAGAATAATCTAGCCGTTTCGTGTAAAATTCTGTATCACTGAAGTCAGAGAAATTAAACAGCATATATGGCAAACAATTCAAAATCGTTATCATTGGTAATCAGAAGCATGGAAAGAGGGATGGAGCTAATACTCTTCCAAAATACAAATAAATCATACCTTCTGTCAAAAAAGTTCCGGAAATTGGTCATTTAAAAAGCCGCCTAAAGAGATTGTCAAAATTATTTTTGTCACCAAGTTGGCATAACTGTCGTCTATACTAACGCTGAGTTTGAGCGTTATCTGCCATTTAGTTTGTTTACAGTGCTCGATTTTGTCAGTTCATTTTATGTGTGTTTTGCGATCTTTGCATTCATAAAACGCTTTGTAACTGGTGATGAGACATGGGTTTACGAGTTTGACATGCAAACCAGTAAACAAGCTTCGGAATGGCACCTTCCAACTAAGCCGAAACCGAAAGAACCTCGTCAAAGGTCAAGGTAATGTTGACTGTTTTCTTTGATTATTGCGGTGTTGTTCACTCGGAATTCTTACCAGAAAGTCAGACGGTAAATAAAGAATATTATTTGAGTTTTATGCGGCGATTGAGAGAGAAAATTCGTCAAAAAAGCCCGGATTTGTGGAAAAAAAACTCTTGGACTTTTCACCACGATAACGCGCAATCTCACAAGGCTATCATGGGGAACGAATTTCTGACCAAAAACTTAACAAATACGATCAAACAACCACCGTATTCACCTGATATCACTCCAGCCGACTTTTTCTCTTTCATCAACTTAAATTACCACTTCGAGGCACCCGTTTTCACTCGATAGAAGACATAAAAGAGAATTCGCTGCGAGAACTGAAGTCGATTCCAAAAAATGCGTTTAAAAAATGTTTTGATGATTGGATTATTCGTTGGCATAAGTGCATTATTTCGAAAGGAGCCTACATTGAAGGCGATAAAATAAATTTGGATGAATAATAAACATTTTGTGTTCTATTGACCAATTCCCGGAACTGTTTTGACAGAATGTACAGCAGCATCAAAATAATGTTTCGCAGAGCCAAATTAGCCGAATGTTCCACTTGACACTACCTGCAGTGAGTACTAGTATAAAACGATTCACTATAACTGGAAATAGTCGTTCAGGAAAGGTTCCTGGTCGGAAACGAACGTTGGCTGATCAAGAAGTAGGGGAGACCGGGGCTAGTAGTGACATTTTCGATATTTTTGATATTATCCGCAAGATTTGAACTGAAGTAAAACATTCAGCGTATTAAACGTTAGAGTAAATCTTGTACAACATATTTATAAAACTATCATTAACATTATTAACGATTTTCATAACATAAAAAGAATTCTATGTAACCTCGAAATTTGTCACAACTTGCCCCGTAGCGGGGCTAGTAGTGACATGCTTGGGGCACATTGTGACACATACAGATCCATTGTAACGTATACAAATTCTGTAAGAAATGCAATTAAATGGAAATTTTTAAATCAATAAAGAGAAATTTATTCATTTATAACGTACTTAACACTATAAAAGCACTTCTGTTTTTAATAACACTGTAAATAATGAGAATAAAATATTTAAATTATTAACACTTGTAAACTCTTAGTCTTTTATAAAGTTACGTTTAGAGACATTCAACAATAAAAAGAAGAGGTTAATAATAAGAAAAAAAAAGTAGCCAACACTAATATTTGATCATATTGATCTTTGACTTGACTACAACGCGTAGACCTATATCCTACAGGTCTATCTATATTTTACATCGCTTGTTTCAGCGTCTGATTTGCAGTTAATACAAACGTAAAAATTATCATTTTTGGTATATTTGACATGCGCTAATCTTTTACCTGCCATGTATTGCACCCAGTTTTCTCCTGGTCTAGAATTTTTGTATTGCTCCAAGCAAAGTAAACATACGAAATTTTCGTCATCTTCAGAGCTATCTGATTCTTGCTCCTTCATTCTTTTCAATATTCCAGGTGTAATTCTTTTATGTCCTTCTTGGTCTTTCCATATAATTTCTTTTTTGCTTTCTCTTCTTCTATTTGTTTCCTGCATTCTCTTGTTTTTTATTCTGCTCGAATTTTCTCTTTTATAGGCGTGCTTGTTAGAATGGCAGATTTAAAACATTTACGAGCGGGGCGCTTGCCCTTTCGAGGTTCTACTTTAGGGAACGGTCTTATTTCTACAAAACTTACAGTTGATGCATTGCACTTATTTCTGAGGAGCATAGGAAGTCTTCATCTGTAATCATTTTCCTATTAAACTCCAAAATTCCACTTGAATCAAATCCTGCTTGAATATTTTTTGTAGTGGCCGCACTATGAAGGGCTACTTTGACAATACTGGATATGTCGTTGATCGATACAGTGTATAAAATTTTTCCTTCCGTATTAGTACTCATCTTTATTAATAGATCTACAAAGGGACATTCGATTTACATTGAATAGTTCTTGGGCTTTTCTTAAACTGCACCTTCATGAATTTACTTGTATTGCAGCTCTTTTATAAAGTTCTAAAGTTGCTTTAGCTCTTTCAGTACGCCTCTTGTAATTTCGTAAGATTTTTCCTGAAACATACAAATCTTTATTAATAAATTTCTTAAAAATTATGAATGGCAATGTTACAACGTGCCCCCAAGGCTTCGTCACAACTAGCCCAACCTTACACCATTTTGAACTTTATTCATTAGTTTCCGAAATATTGGAATAAACAACAAATGAAATATATAGAATAACACCTCAAAACACAACCAATCAAAAAATGTTAGAACAGTTTACAATGCTCAGTATCCCTAGTGGCAAGGATGATTCCAACGTAGGTCACAAAGTTTACTTTTGTAATACAAAACACGATAAATATTTTTAACTCGAAAACAAAACAACGCTGAACTTCAAAATATTCACAGCACACTAAGACAATCAACCTGCTCACTCACGTGACGCGGAAGGTGCTGCAACCTATCGGCTCAGTCTGGAAGCTCGATGGCACAACTTGCCCCTGGCACAACTAACCCCGGTCTCCCCTACACCTATTTCGTCAACAAATTCATAAAAATAGTCACATGCCCGTCGCCGATCTTGTGCCGTTGGAAAGACAAACTTTTGAAAAGACCATTTCCCAAGAAGCTCTGCAATGATATATCAAAAGGTGTGGATACACATTACACAAAGTAAGACGTAAAGCAATTCTTATTTCGTCGAACGAATGTCGCCGTAGTTCGTGGGCCAAATCTAACTTACAAGGAGGAGGCCCGGCCACGGGGAAACTGATTTCAATGATCTTTGGCACAGTGGTAGTATACCATGTGACTATACTACGTGTAAAATACTAAGACGCAATACTCAAATACAGTCGAGAAAAATTAATATTAATTATCGAACAACATCACAAAAACTTTAAATATAAGTTACGTGCAGCTCTGATTGAGCGTCGTGGTGTAATGGTTAGAACGGTGGTCTTCTGCTCTGGGGTCCCCGGATCGAATCTAGTGCTGCGCTAGCGTTCTTTTTTCCTCCCACTCTCTTTTTTAAATGCAACAATACTGGTAAATAATTCATTTTTTAGTCAAGTAAATAATTTACTTATTTTTTTATTCATTTATTATCTATTTATTTTTAGTACCTACTTTTTGATTTTTTTATTATTATTTAAATTTTATTTCTACTTGCAAAATCTTTACTTTAGAATCAGAATTTTACACATTCAAAATAATTCACTTTTAACACTCGCAAAACTCAATGTTTATTTAAAGTACATTTCTTTTTGTGAGAATCGTAAGACATACTTCTTTTCTAATTTTCACCCGTTCCTGATGCCACAGCAACAGCATTATTTCTTTTAATCGTCTGTCATTTGTTGATGGGTTGTCAAATTTAAAATATCACATGTGAAAATGTCGAATATTAAGCAGTGAAACTTATTTTGAAGAATTACGTATATTACAGTCACAAATATGCCACCAGGCCAAGCAAGCGCTTATTATTGTGATGAAGGAACTACTGATAGTTCTACATACAGTGATGTTTTGAAGCAGTGACTAAAAAAATGGAGTAGCGTATTACGAAAGTTTACTTTTCAAAAAAAAAAAAATTAATTGCAACGCCAGTTTCTGATAAACTACCTGAAGAAGCTATGATGATAGGCACAGAGTTGCACAATAATACATTGGATCTGTTGAATGAAAAGAAGTTTGTAACTGATGAGAAATTGATTTATGCTCAAGAAGAGTGTATAGAAGAAATATTCGAATCAGTTAAAGATAACTCATCTGATGACTATGTACAAGATAGGGAGAAAAAAAGAAAGTCAATGAGTCATAACTATATTATTGATTATAATTATTCTATTCAAATAATCATAACTATTATCAATTGTAAAAATAGATTTCGAATAGACTTCGAAATAAAATTTAAAAAAAATGGAAATAAGTAATACAAAAATTCAATAAGTAGTAAAAATAAATAAATGAATAAATGAAACAGTAAATAAATATTTACTGGACTGAAAGAATTAATTACCAGTGTTATGTATTTAAAACAGAGTGAGCGGGAGAAATAAAATCTAGCTCATCACGAGATTCGAACCTGGGGCCCCTGAGTAGTAGGCCATCGTTCTAACCATTACACCACGGTGCTCAATTTGAATAACGCGTAACTTATATTTAAAGTTTTGGTGAAGTGGTTCGAAAATTAATATTTATTTTTCTGGACTGTATTTGAGTATTGCGTCTTAGTAATTTACACGTTGTATATTCACATGGTATACTACCACTGTGCCAAAGATCATTGAAATCTGTTACCCCGAGGCTGGGCCTCCTTGTTAGCTAAATTACAATTCAGTAGAAGAAGGTACAGTGGTCAGATGAATTTATTTTCAGGTTTCAGGTGTCAGGTTTCATTGGCAAAAAATTTAATAAAGATGGGTGAAGCAAATGATCAATTTTGCTACATGCGCATGGTTCTTAAAATAAGCTCTGTGATGGTGTGATGGTGTAGGGCTGCTTGTAAGCGAATGGAGCTGGTAATCTGCGTTCCTGTAGCAGCACGATAAAGGCTAAAGACTATATATGCATTCTTGAAATGAGTCTACGTCCATCAGTGCAGAGCTGTTTGACAGAAAACAATATCTTTTCCAACAAGTTAACGCAAGGCCGCATCTAGCGAAGATAAGAAACACATAGCTCCATTCGGAACGTGTTGCTCTTTCAGAGTGGCCAGTAGGAAGTCCAGATCTTTATTGAGAATATTTAGGGAATACTTAAAAGGAAGATGATTCAGTACTGTCCCCGCAGTGTACAACTGTGAAAATATTTATCTACGGTAGGAGTGGGGAAATATTTCTACAATTTGAGTGGCGAATGCAGACAGTTACGACAATAGTTATGAATCATTTTGAGTGTTCCTCTAAATTATGCTACATGCATGAATTTTAGGCTATGTTACTCAGGAATAGTGTAGCTTTCAGAGAAAAGATCTTTAGAATCGGTTCGGTAGTTACAGAGATGTCCATATAGCGTCATGCGCTGGAATTCTTTTGAGTGTCCCAGTAAAAGAACTAGTCATGCTACATGCTGAAAGGTAGCTTATAACACTCAGGAATAGTGTAGCTTTCTATCAGTTAGAAAAGTTTTCGAATCGGATCACTAGTTGCAGAGATCCCCATTCAGCGTAATGTAATTCTTATACGTGCCCCTGTAAAATAACTATTTATTATATATGAAGGATATATTTGAGATATATGAAGAATAAGTTAATTTTCAATATTGCCACTGTCGATTAAACTTCTAAAAGTAACGCCGAAATGCCCCCATGCGTGCCAGTGTAATGTCTCAAATAGGGAGGTACTTTTTGTTAATATTAAATGGTTTTGTTAATATTTAATATGGGGGTGGAGGTTTGATATTAAATACTGGTTTCGTTACGTTGATGATGTTTTTGCAATAGTAAATAACAATAGCATAAATAATATCCTCGACGAACTTAACTCACTTGATGAAAATATACAATTTACCATAGAACTTGAGCAGAATAATAGCCTAAATTTCCTTGATGTTAAAGTAATTAGAACCACCCCAGACAATATAGAAACTACCGTTTATCGTAAACCTACCAATAATAATAAAATAGTCAATTACTCCTCAAAAACTACATATAACTGCAAAATATCAATCTTACGTTCACACATCAATAGAGCCCTGGAAATATGCTCCAACCAACAATTACTAAAGGAAGAAATACAATTCATAAAGCAACTTGCGCGCGAAGCTAATTATCCCAGCAATATCATCCCCCGCCTAATCAGAAATAGAAGAAATAAACTTAACATCATCAACGACGCACAAAAAAGAAAAATCCACATTTACTCATCCGATTCCCTACTGTTGCGGTCTCGCTGTAAAAATATCCAACCGGGCACGTAAAATGATCCTTCGTATCCCAATTAAACCCAATAGCAATATATTTAAAAGAATCCGGTCAGATAAAGACAAGATTAACCCTCTAGAAACCGCAGGTATTTATAAAATAAATTTCACGTATAGAGATTCCAACCTTCCCGGATACTACATTGGTGTTACAAAAAGAAAAATTAAAGATAGAATTAAAGAACACATAAACGACATAAAATACAATAGACAAAGTACCGCTCTATCCCGCCTAGCCTTAAAGGAAAATATAAATATAGATTTCGTAAGTCAAGAAAAAAGCTAATTACAATAACCACAATTATGGCTTAAGACGGGAAGCGTTGGAAATAATGACACAAGAGGGAGTTGTCAACGACATGGCGCATGCGCAGATCGAGCAATCGTGGCAGGCCTTGACTAGCAGCTAGAACTCAAAAAGATACTTTTCTCCTTGACTGTAATGCGCATGTGCAAGAACTTCGCCTCTGATCTCTCATTCTTAGATAAATGGTTACCAACATTGGCGCGAATGCCGTGTGTTTGGCTAACTATAAAAGAACAGGAAATTCCAAACGATCTGTCAGACAGGAGAGCAAAACCTTGTCTTTTATTTCAAAAAAGTAAATGCTGAAGAAAAGAAATGTTGAAAAGAAATTAAATAATTATAAATTTAGCTTTTAAAGGATGTTTAAAAAATTGTCAGTTGCGAGCAGCGAAGAAATTAAATAATTATACTTTTTTTTAAAGGATGTTAAAAAAAATCATTTGCTAACATGCATTTTTTTAAACTAAAAGCTTGATTAGATTAAAAAGGAAAATTTTAAATCAGCATTAAATTTCGTAACAAAAATTTTAAACTAAAAAAATATTCCTTTTTAAAATTTTAACCTGGATAAGTTTTAAATTAGAAATGAACATTGAAATTCATGACAATGTTTTAATTTTCTTTTTGTAAGTTTGAGGTTAGAGTGAAATTAATGAAATTTATACAGTAAATCAGCGGTTCTCAACCTTTTAACGTCCCCCCCCCCCCCAACAAAGGCTAACTTACGGTGGCGCGTCCCCCGTCCCCTCACATTTTTCAACATACATTCAGTTTTTTAAGCTTTAATAATGAACTTTCAGTCGAATTTTCTACTAAATAATGTTATCAGTAAAGTTTGAATGAACATTTCAAGCGAAAATGAATATATATTTGAGTAAAAATTAGAATAAATAAGATGATTTTTTTAAAACGCTGCAATAAATAATTGAAACATGTTAATTTAAGGAGGTAATTGTTAAATGGGAAAGAAAAACCTTTTACTCTTTCATTCTAATTATTACTTTGATTTAAAAAGCCCTAAATAAAATGTAATTAAATCCCATTTACCATATCAGGTGAACAGCAAACTGTATAATATAAAAAAAAAAACCTCAAATAAAATAGTTTTAATATATATATATATATATATATATATATATATATATATATATATATATGCTTTTAAATCAAAGTAATAATTAGAATGAAATATAGTAGTAGGTTTCTTTCTATTTAACAATTAATTATCTCCTTAAAATAAAGATGTTTCAATTATTTCTTGTATAAACTTTCATTAATTTCACTCTAACCTCAAAGTTACAAAAAAAAAAAATAAAAAAAGATAGAGAGAGAGAGAAAATTATAACTGTTGTCGGGAATTTCAATGTTGATTTATAATTTCTAAATCAAATCTATTCCAGGTTTAATTTTTAAAAAGGAATATTTTTAGTTAAAATTTTTTGTTACGAAATTTAATGCTAATTTCAAATTTTCCTTTTTAAACTAATCCAGCTTTTAGTTAAAAAATGCATGTTAGCAATTTTTTTAAACATCCTTTAAAATAATTAAAAGCAACATTTATAATTATTTAATTTCTTCGCAGCATTTATTTTGTTCTTTTTAAATAAAAGACACGGTTTTGCTCTCCTGTCTGACAGATCGTTTGAAAGTTCCTATTCTTTTGTAGTTAGCCAAACACGCAGCTTTCGTGCCAATGCTGATAACCATTAGTCTAAGGATCATAACAGATCAGAGGCGAAGTTCTTGTACATGCGCATTACAGTCAAGGAGAAAAGTATCCTTTTGAGTTCTAGCTGCTAGTCAGGCCTTTGTGAAGAAGAAGCGGTGAACGAGCCAAGCAGCTCAGTTCTGATGATGACAACGGGCTAGGCTGTCGAAAGCGCTCATGGTGCGTATTTTAATTATTTTACGGAGATTTTAGGTTTTTTAATGTTTTTAACTAATTACTAAGGTATTTTCATGTTCAAATTTTAACTAAAACGTTATTGAATTAGAACCATCATTTACTTCCAGTTCTGTTGCAAAAAGTGCTACAGAATGTCAAAGAATTATGTGTGTAATTTAGATTGTACTGTTGTATCATAGTTTGGTACTGAAAGTTAAAAAACAGAGTCTATGACATTCAAAGAGCAGAGCTCTCTGGCCGGCCTACTGATGTTGATGAGAGCCACCTGCGAGAACTTGAGGAAGAAGATCAGTATTTAACGACTTGAGAGCTAGCTAAAGAGTTAGACATTAATGCCATGCTATGCATCACATAAACTTCATGTACAAGTTCAATTGCTGGGTGCCGCAGGAGCTGACTCAAGCAGATTTGGCGGAGAACTTTCGTTACAACCTGATACTTTCTTGTATATACTTTGTAAATTTTGATAGTAAAATTTTTTCTAGTTTAATATTTATCCTCGAAGTATAATTACAGTAGATAAAACTATAGCACAGATAATGTATTTCAGCAATCGTTGTATACTGCTTACTCATACATATCACTTTCTGTGCGAATTTGCATTATTCTGGGATATTCAGATCAATTTGTGAGATTTTACAATCCAACGTACCTTTTGATTTTGCTTCATATTTTAAGCCACATAATTGTAGAAAAATGACCTGTATTGAAATCTGTTTTTGCAAGTGAATATGTAGTTGCAAATCATTTTTAAGTATTTTATAAATTATAATTGTTAAAATCCTTTCTGGTGCAATGGCTATTCTTAAACAATTGTTTAAATTTAGTCTTCCAACAGCTGTGCATTATTCTTGTTTGTATTTCCTATATATTACTTTACCCAAGATATGTGTTCTTCATGATAAATATTGTAATCAAGCGATTTCATTTTAAATATTAACAATTTTGAAATTTTAATGAAAATAAATTTATTTATTAAAATTGGTTTAAACATGCGGTTTGTTATGTTAAATTTATTCGTTTCATTACTACTTCTATAAAGATATTTCATTCAAATGGTTATTCTTCGGATATGTTTTTGACATTCTTTTCTTCATGTCTTTATGGAATACTTTTTTTATATGAAAGTACTTCAGATAAAATTCATTAAGTATATTTTCGTCCAAAAGTATATTATAGTATACTGAATTTTCCAAAACTTAGGAAGTTCCTTTTACATTACTAGTGGCCAAGGCCCCCAGACTCGCTACGCTCGCTTTTCGTATGAGGCATTCGGCCCCTAATAAGGCTTATTCGTAGAAAAGACATAATTTCAACAGACAAAACCCGAAGATTGGAACAGGTAGAATGTTACTGAGCTACACATTGCTTGGTTCTTGCAGGTTCATTGGTACATAAAAATTTAAACTTCACACTACAATAGATCCCCTCCCCCTCATAACACGGAAGATATTTTGTTATGGGAATCCGTGTTGTACGGCTCCTGAGCTATACTCCACCTGGAGTGCGGACTCCGCTTATAATCGCTGGAAAAATTATTTGCACTCCTCAGAAACACAATGATATTTAATGTTGCCATTCAAAAGTTATATTAATTAGGAGCTAAAGCATAATAAAATCAGAACATCTGTTTCTGCTGTATTTTTAATAATGTAAAACCTATTGGACACCTTGTGAATTTGCCACCAATGGCGATTTTTCATTATTTGGCGACTTGCGTACATGTACAGTTAATAAAAGCTACGGAACAGATAGGATAGCTTGCCACCAATGGCGACTTTTCATTATTTGACGATTTACACATGCTCACAACCTATAATTACTGTTCATTTAAGGTTACTGGAAAACCGTTATCTATATTTTCATTTACATGATATATTTTCATTTACATGCAGATTCGCGTACTTAACACCACGAATTATACCATCTCGTCGCGCTAGCAAATATCCAAAGTGTAACTGCTGTACTATAACTGCTATAATGGCATAGGTAATGCCACCAAATATTTCTACTGGTAGGAAATAATTCAGCTGGACGAGAACCGGCTTTAAAATAATCTGCATTTTAATTATTTTTCATTTTCAAGATATTAGTTATTCTGTTTTGGAAAAACGAATAATCGCTAATTCTAAACTCCTGTTATCTAAGCGAACTTACTATTTGAAAATTGTCAACTTTGTGTAACACATTTTGAGTTACTTATTTCATATAGTTTTTATTTTGGCATAAAATGGGCGTAATTCTAACTCATATTTGTAAATTTCACGCGATTCTAGATACTTGGAAACGCTTTGTTGCAAAGGAATGAATGATTTTATGCCAAATCTGGTTACCATTCTGTTTATTTTTTCAGTTTTTTATTAATATCTTCTAAAATAATTCGATTTTCGAAATTTAAATCAGCTTAGCAGGTTCCTCGTAACTTTTCGTACCTGTGGGCACCTTAGTTGAAACTCAAATCCCTACGGTTTAGGAGTCGTTAGGTCAACAAGCTTTGACAGCGCCAGCGGCGGCAGCAGCCTTTACTTTTTTTTTAGAATAGAGAGATACCCAAATTAAATTTCATGCTGTTCTGGAAACTCGCGGAATCTTTTCGCAATCGAAAGATTTCATTTTGTGTACACAGCTATTCTCATGTCCATGCAAACGATCTATTTGTGAAAAAAAAAATGATAATAAACAGTGTAATCTGGAAAAGCTTTTTTAAACGAATTTGAATCCCAATTGTATGACGTCATATTCACTGGAAAAGGGTAATTTTGTCACGCAAATGATTTACTTTTTTGACTCTCGGAAATAAAATGATGCTGAAAATAGCGAGAAATCGCTGAAAAAGGAGGGAACGGGTGGATTTTCAGATTTTTAAAGAAGCGCAGATTGTTTTCTATATTTTTATACATGATCATGAAAATTTTCAAGCGGATCGTGCAAACGGTAAAGAAGTTATTAGGCTTTTTGTGTTGACTTTGTAAATTTCACGCGATTCTGGATACTTGGAAACGCTTTGTTGCAAAGGAATGAATGATTTTATGCCAAATCTGGCAACCATTCTGTTTACTTTTTCAGTTTTTTATTAATATCTTCTAAAATAATTCGATTTTCGAAATTTAAGTCAGCTTAGCAGGTTCCTCGGAATTTTTCGAATCTGTGGGCACCTTAGTCGAAACTCAAATCCCCACGGTTTAGAAGGCGATAGGTCCACAAGCTATTGACAGCGCCAGCGGCGACAGCGGCCTTTACTTTTTTTTAGAATAGAGAGATTCTGTATTACGTCCCATTCAAAACATTATCATTAACCACTTTATGAATATTTTTACTGACAACTTATTGGGGTTTAGGGTGCAAACCATCAATCTTGGGTGCAAAACGAGATCTTTCGAAAACTCTAATTTGTTTCTAAATTTGCGTTCATGGGGGGGATAACTTAATGTTAAGTTAGCCCCCCCCCCAAATTGTTTTGCTTATAATTTTTTTAGGGTTAGGGTGCAAAACGTCAAACTTGGGTGCAAAACGAGCTCTTTCGAATAGGGATGGACGCGAGACGACTTTTTGCAAGACGAGACAGAGATTTACAGCTTTTTTGCGAGACGAGACAGACATTTTTAACATTATGATATAGGGATTTTTGCGAGACGAGACAAGCTTTTCGGCTGTTTTGCGAGACGCGAGACGCCAGTTTTTCGTCTCGCGTCCATCCCTACTTTCGAAAACTGTAATTCGTTTCTAAATTTGCGTTCATGGGGGGGGGGGGGCTAACTTAATGTTAAGTTAGCCCACCCAAATTGTTTTCCTTATAACTTTTTTTGGGTTAGGGTGCAAAACGTCAAACTTGGCTGGAAATCGGTACAAAACGGGTGCAAAACGATGACATAAAAATATTTGTAAAATTCGAATGAGGGGGTTTTAATGAATGTCGTTTAAATAAATCCTTTGACACCCCCCCCCCGACATATTGTTTTGTATATAACTTTTGGGAGTTTAGTGTGCAAACCGTAAAACTTCGGTGCAAAACGAGATCTTTCGAAAAATGTAATTTGTTTCTAAATTTGCGTTCATGGGGGGGGGGGGTAACTTAATGTTAAGTTAGCCCCCCCCCAAATTGTTTTGCTTATAACTTTTTTAGGGTTAGGGTTCAAAACGTCAAACTTGGGTGCAAAACGAGCTCTTTCGAAAACTGTAATTCGTTTCTAAATTTGCGTTCATGGGGGGGGGGGCTAACTTAATGTTAAGTTAGCCCCCCAAAATTGTTTTGCTTATAACTTTTTTAGGGTTAGGGTGCAAAACGCCAAGCTTGGGTGCAAATCGGTGCAAAACGGGTGCAAAACGATGACATAAAAATATTTGTAAAATTCGAATGAGGGGGGGCCAACTTAATGTACCTCAATAGTTCTCCTGTGGGAAGCCGGCTTCAGCTGTACCAATGCTTCGAAGTTGCGTAAAATAGCGCTAGGGACCCTGTTTGGGGCCCTGTTCCGGGGGCCTTCAAAACTTTTTAACATTGGATTCACTTTATATGAAGATATATAACTCCACTGTGCAAAATTTTTTTCTGTATCACGTCAGAGCCAATATTTAAAGCATTCTTAAAACTGTATTTTTTATGAAATTGGGGGTATTTTGGGGGGCCCTAATTTGGGGCTCTGATAATTTTCGAATGAATTTTCAATTTGATATGTTAATATACAAGGTATACTATAGGATAAAATGAAAAAACTCTCTGAAGCACCTCTGAGCCAGTCACAGTAGGGACAGTAAAGTGGCAAAAATGGCCCTAAATTAATTCGACGTTGCTCCTCTGGGGTACTTTGACCCCCATAACTCCAAAACTAAAAGCGGTAAATCAAAAATATTTCAGATTTGTTCTTTCCTTGGGTGAGGCAACACAATAAAAGAAAATCATGAAATTCTGAGATGGTGATGGGAACGCCCTGCCCGATTTGCCCCTGCAATGCCTCTTAAATATATTGAAAGGTAGACTCCAGGGGTAGACTCCAAAGGTAGAGAGAGAATAATAAACTTCTTAGACTTAAACTTGTCTATCTTTTAATATATTTACACCCTGTGTGTGGTGTATATATATATAGTTACACTTTACTTAAAATTACAACAAAATTATAGTTGCTTCACATGCTATCCAGCGCTTAAAAAAGCAGCATAAAAGAAAACATGCATTTAATAATATATAGAAAATTAAATAGGAAACACCCCCCAAGCCAGTCATTGTTAATACAACAAAAAATTACAAAAAAAAATGTAAAATGCATTGTCCTCTTCAGAGGGGGAAATGCACAATAGTACACCATAGGTTTCGAACTCACAGCCTGAGATTTTGCCAAGGTATTGTATTGTATTCAAGACTGTAGTTTGGAAAGATTGATTGAAAAGTATTAAAAAAGTTTAAATATATTTGTAAAAGTGTACAATATTAACTGTAACAGGCAAATCTCAGAGGTGTGACTCCCCCTTACCTATGGGAAAGAAAAGAAAAAAGTTCTTTATTACTTACACATACATAAATTCTAAGAACAAATAATGCCAATGTGCATCAAAACTAAAGAAACAAGTTAAACTTTTGTTCCAAAATCCTGCAATTCGTTATCCGTTGCCCGTCCAATCCACGTGCAGAAGATCTGTTGCCATTCATCAACTAAAAGCACGTCCCCGAGGATCTAGTCTGTATTAAGAGCACTCCATGGGCTTTAGTGCAATTGTGTCATTCGTCAAGAGATTTCTACTACGTATAAACAAGTGAAAATGTAAAGGAAGGATTAAAACCAGGGATTCAGGCTATTATTAAAACTTTTTAAATAACTATTAATGAAATCTAGTGGAAAATTATTTGTATAAAACAATTTGGCTGCTAATAAATATATATTATAATTTAAAAGATGTTTATTATTGCATAATCGAAAGTATCTCATAAGCTGGTTGATTAAATTATTAGCAAAAACTTTTTTGTGAATATTTGATGACCAGTGAGGCAAGGATATAGCTTCAAAATTGAAATTTCTTCTTTTATCAAAAATGTTTATTTGTAACGTATTATTAAATAAATTTAAATCTAGATCTAAAAAGGTAACTGAATTAGAATTAAAGTAAGCTGGCTTGAGGTTAAGTGTGCTGGGATAAATTAAATGTTTGATGTCATTGAAGTTTCCATTGATGACAAGAATGTCATCAATGTATCGGAATACTGTAAAATTTAATTGATGGTTATTGAAAAAGTTATATTCATAGAAAAATAAATAGAGATTAGCAGCTGTACTTGAATAATTAGTTCCCATTCCTATTCCTTTATTTTGGCGATATATGACTGAATTAAATAATATGTAATTATTGTGAAGACAAAAATTGGAGATAATAACAAAAAATTCTCTCTTAATATTTACTTCCTGTTCTATGTTGAAGTGGTCAAATAAATTAAGTAAAGTTTTATATAGATCATCAATAGGAATGCTTGTGAAAAGATTTTCAAAATCAAAAACCTGTAACATAAAAATATTCATATTTTTTAACCAGTGTATAAGAGAGAAACTATTTTTAATGGACCAGAAACCAGTATTAATAGAAAAATTTGAATCCAGGTAGTCATAAATTTTACACAGAGTTTTTTGAAATATAATGTTAATATTATAACTTATTGAACCTCTTGTATTGCAGATGTATCTAAAAGTAATGGGATTTTTATGAAATTTTGGTAAAGCATATAAATTCGCTAGTTTATTGTTTTTATTTATATTGAAATTAATTTTTTTTTTTTTTGGAAAAGGCAGTAAATTTTTTTAGAATTGTTGAGAGATTATTATTTATTTTTGTGTATACATTGCTATTATTAAGTTCATTATGTACTGTGTTAAAATAAAAAAGTTTGCAAATTATGGCAAAGTTATTGGAGGCTTTATCAACAGGACAAAAAACATTTAACAAACATTTAACAAACAAATGTTTATTTTTTTTTAAAAACAAATAAACATTTTTGATAAAAGAAGAAATTTCAATTTTGAAGCTATATCCTTGCCTCACTGGTCATCAAATATTCACAAAAAAGTTTTTGCTAATATTTTAATCAACCAGCTTATCAGATACTTTCGATTATGCAATAATAAACATCTTTTAAATTATAATATATATTTATTAGCAGCCAAATTGTTTTATACAAATAATTTTCCACTAGATTTCATTAATAGTTATTAAAAAAGTTTTAATAATAGCCTGAATCCCTGGTTTTAATCCTTCCTTTACATTTTCACTTGTTTATACGTAGTAGAAATCTCTTGACGAATGACACAATTGCACTAAAGCCCATGGAGTGCTCTTAATACAGACTAGAACCTCGGGGACGTGCTTTTAGTTGATGAATGGCAACTGATCTTCTGCACGTGGATTGGACGGGCAACGGATAACGAATTGCAGGATTTTGGAACAAAAGTTTAACTTGTTTCTTTAGTTTTAATGCACATTGGCATTATTTGTTCTTAGAATTTATGTATGTGTAAGTAATAAAGAACTTTTTTCTTTTCTTTCCCATAGGTAAGGGGGAGTCACACCTCTGAGATTTGCCTGTTACAGTTAATATTGTACACTTTTACAAATATATTTAAACTGTTTTAATACTTTTCAATCAATCTTTCCAAACTACAGTCTTGAATACAATACAATACCTTGGCAAAATCTCAGGCTGTGAGTTCGAAACCTATGGTGTACTATTGTGCATTTCCCCCTCTGAAGAGGACAATGCATTTTACATTTTTTTTTGTAATTTTTTGTTGTATTAACAATGACTGGCTTGGGGGGTGTTTTCTATTTAATTTTCTATATATTATATATATATATATATATATACACCACACACAGGGTGTTTAGTGCTAACGGTGCCCAGTGGCTATTTCCTAAACTGTTAGAGACAAATAGCTCCAGTTGCAAAAATGCTTAAAATTGCATGATTATTATATCAGAAACTATCGAAGTCAATAAATCAATTCCCATAAAAATTACGAAATTTAAATTTTTATGCGGTCATTTGGTCCTATAAGCTACCAGTTAATTTAGAAAATTTTCCTTATACAACTTCATGCACAATTAAAAAAAAATTGTCCTTCTACGACCAAAATTTCCAGAGTTACAGCTGCTTAAAGTTAGGGCACTTTTCACGATGTAAAATAAGGGTTGTATGCAAAATGAATTTGAGAAAAATTAATGTACATGGTTTTTACCCTTGTAATATTTATTAGCAATTTCATCAACTACTTTACGATTGTAGATTGGAAATAAAGAAGATTAACGTTTAACTATGTGTATCCAATAAGTTAACATAAAAATATAGCTTATACTGAAATAGAATCTTTTAAAGAGTTTTTTTAATGAACTAGTGTTAAATAAATTAATACAAAAACAAGAGAATAAAATACTTCATTAAACTTTAAATTAAAAAAAGAAACTGTCACGCCCTTGGCCACACGTGCTCTCACCAGGCAGGGTCCATGCTGACACTTGAACCTAGTTGATGTCACCCCCGATCTCAGCAAGCTCTCGCTTGGACAAGGGGGCGAAGAAAAGAAAGGACACTTCGAAGAGAGAGAGAGGTGGAAAATGAGAGGATCTCCTCTCGATGGAAACAAATGATGTTTCATTTTTTTTTTATTTCTCTATGCTGGGAGAAAATATTTGCCTGATTTTGTAAGTAGTTATGTGTACATATTAAAAATTATTATTAATCCAGAAAATTTGATTGTGGATCTATTCAGTTTGCTTTCTTTTATCGCGAGGGGATCGAGATCAACGAAATGTCTCAATAAAATATATGCTCGGAAAAAGTAGATCTACCATTAGCTATTTCACTGTCGCGAGAGTTGCGAAATAAGTGGTGGCAGCGGTGGGATAAAAGAAAAGTTGATGTAAAATAGTCTACGAGACTAGCGATGCTCTGATCCTTTATAACTCCGATTTCTGGATATGTGTGCCTCTCTTGTGATGGCGAGCTGAATCTGCAAGTGTGGATATCCTTACAACTCTCTGGATAAATATGCTGCTGTGATGATGGTGCGATAAATCTGCAAGTACGGATATAAAGAATCGACGTTATCGACGTTA
>JAWZYV010015498.1:0-54504 GCA_038373885.1 Cheiracanthium punctorium
CTACATTTTTGTATTTATTATCGTAATGTTTATATCAGGGCATTTATTTATAATGGGATAATTCTTTACTTCGCTTAACTTAGGAAGCCATTTCCTTTTATATATTACCATTGAAAATTAGCTCTATGGTTTCCTCGCGATCAGCATACATCACTCCATAGGCCATGCCGAGGCCATCGTGATTCTACCAGGCCTGCTTGTGCAATCCGAAAGAGGCCTACGGACGTTTCCTCATTGGTTAGATTCGACCATAAGAAGACGTATCTAAGTGCTGTAACCAATAAGTGAGCATCCGCAGGCCTCTTTGGATGACTCATCGGAGTTCACAAGCAGGACCCGGTAGAATCACGATGGTCCCGGCCATGCCTAGATGAAGAGTTTGCGCGGAATAATTGTCTGAGACTATGGTTTAGCTCAAAAATGTTGTGGATATAGATGCTAGCGTAATGAAATAGTTGCAGAGTAATTATTATTATTTTTGATAAAATTAGTTTCTCTGTCTCTTCTTTTAAATTGAAATGAAAATCTGCAAATTTTTAAACTTAAAAGGTAATTTGGGATCCCTTTTTGTTGTGGGCCCGGGAGCTTGCCCCAAATGCCCTGCTAGAAATCAGTTACTAGATGGAACCGTCACGTTGCAACAAGCTCAGGTTTCTCATGGATTCTCACTGGTTCTAGTTAATTAAAATGTTAAATCACTTTATATTCACCTTTTTTGGTATAACTGTACTTTATTTTGAAGGCATGCCTAAGTACAGTCAAATTAAAATTATTAAAGCAAAACAACTTAAATTATGAACAATCAACGCCCCCCCCCCCCCTCTAGCAGGCCGTGGTAAAATTATCAAAGGCTGGCCGGTCCGCAGCGATAAAAAAGGTTGAGGAACGCTGCAGTAGAGTCTCGATAATTCGAGGTCGACGGGACCGGGCTTGCCTCACACCTAAGCGAATATCTTGATTTCCATGAACACAAATGGAAAATCTAATAGCGAACCCCGATACTGCTGCTTTAGCCGTTACGCAAGTCCTCAAACTACTATATCGGACCTGCATGAGTGTTCAGACACACGAATACCTCAATAATCTGGTATCGTTCCCGCCCACCAAAAGCGGAAACGAAACAAAATCTCACTGTAAACTTCGATGAAGAAAAAAACCCGCCAGAATTTCTAAACGGCAATGTAAAAACAATCGAAATACCACTGTTTCTGCAACAGATCCCTGATAAAGGGACAGTAAACACTGTTTACGGCTGCACCGATGAAACTACCCTCTATAGGGGTGTTGTTTATATCCGCCTTATTTAAAAGAGGGTAACGCCCACAGTAGCAGTGAAGAACTGGGGGCTGCTTCTAGCTCCCCTCTAACCGTTTAGAAAACACCCTCAGAAGACAAAAAAATCTTGGAAACACCTTCAATTGATATATTGGAGGTCCCAATGTCAAAACAAAGAAAAAGAAAAATAATTAAAAGCAAGATTAGGAACAAGAAAACTAATGCAAAGAACGAACTCCCAGAAACGCCAGGGAAAACACAGCAGCTATCCTGCACCGATGAAAACTACCTTCTATATCCGCCCTCTCTTAAAGAGGGTAAAGCCCACAGTAGCAGTGAAGAACTGGGGGCTGCTTCTAGCTCCTCCCTAACCATTGAGAAAACGCCCTCGGAAGACAAACAATCTAGAAAACACCTTTAATAAACATATTGGAGGTCCCAATGTCAAAGCAAAGAAAAAGAAAAATAATTAAAAGCAAGATTAGAAACAAGAAAACTAATGCCAAGAACAAACTCCCAGAAACGCTAGGGAAAACACAGTCAGCAGCAATCCTGCAAGAAGAACACTGGTCACGTCTTCCAGAACATCTGAAATCCATGGCTCCACAAGAGTGGGGACCACCGGGTCCAGGGCGATGCCCTTGGGGGCTCTGAATTCACCCCCTACGCAGTTTCAATTTTTAATTGCTTTAAATAATACAAACTATAAAAAACATTTTGAAATTATCTTTTATTCTATGAAAGTTTGGAAGATTCAAATGCTAATTGTAGCCTAACATTTAAAATGACACATTTATGATAAACTGTTTATCATAAGCTTTCAGTAAAATTGTCATTGCGTGAGTTTTGTGAACTTGAGAATGTCTTATTTCCATCCTTTCTTTCTGCGAGGCCTGCCGAGATGGAAGGGGGGGGGGACTGGTGGGGCAATAGCCTCCGGTTCCGGACCTAAGAGAAACCCACCCTGGCACTACTGCACCCCTGTTGAGAACCTCTGTCATAGATAATATTTTCATTCCTGTATTACAAAAGTAAATCCTTTTTTTTTTTTTTTTCTGAGTTAGTTTAACCACCCTTACCCTCTTACGTCTACTTTACAGCGCTGCGAGAAACGGATTGTGGCAAGGCAGTCCGCCTGCACGCCAAATACAACAAATAGCAGGCTCCGCCCAACGTCTGTGACAGATTTGCTTTTCTCAGTAACTTCACCAGATCCGAAGACAGGTGTGCTTGATACATGTGACAAGTGTTCGAGAGATTCTCATCGAAAGATTTCAAAAAGTTTTCTACTTTAAAAATATCCAGTTAAATTTTCTGGTGGCAAAAATTTTCGAGCTGATTTTACAAGAACAGAAAATAATCCTTGTTAAATTTATTTCGCTTACAATATTTTTTTTAATTACCTCTAAAAAACAAAGAAATATTATAAACACGTATGTGAAAATATTTTTAATTTCTTCTCAACAAGACAACCGATATAGGTCAGCGTAAACTTTTTCGAAAGCTATCAGAATGGACCAATTTTTTGTAAATTTGATTGATTGTATCTTGCATGGTATTTAAGGAATCAACATTTAAAAATGTTCTCAAATATTTCATTTTGCATTTTTCAATGTTTCATTGCTTGTAACTCACCATCAGTTCTAGATATTGTAACACAATGAATGCCGTTTTATAACATTTTTTCTGCTCTTTCTAAATATGGGGTTACTCTTTTTTCTAAAGTGTTTAGAAACTTTAACTATGGAGAACTTATTAAATTTTTGAACTTTTTTATTTTATCCGTGATAGTGGGAACACAGTTGGAGATAGACCAGGGGTTCTGTGTTGATTATTTCTACAAGAGTTCTGAAGTATCCTGCATATAGAGGGTGGTTATAATTAAAGTTCCCTTTTGAGGCGGTCAGAAAAGTAACTACTGGACAGGGCCGGATTTACACATTTTCGCGCCCTAAGCCAAAGGACATAATTGTGCCCCCCTCCCTCGAAAAATTGATCAATAGTTCCAATTTAATATGCATTCTGTCATTCGTTTTTTCTCATCAGCACTATATGTCACGTAAAAAAGTGTTTTATAAACTACAGTTTTTTTTTAAGATTGTCAGATAATTTACATTATCTATTATCATCCCAAGTAGCACACATACGTTGGGTTATTGATGGCACGTGGTTGGCACAAGGTTGTTACGTTGGGCAAACGTTGGATGTCCATATGGAAATGTCGGTATTCTGTTGGCTAAAGGTTGTGTTGGGCAACCGTTGGTAAACAACCGTTGGCCATCGGATGGCTGAATGTTGTGTTGGGCAACCGTACCATTACGCATGCGCAGAGACACACATTCAGGAAACCGGGAAGCGATAGATTCATGTCCGTTCGCCGTTCGGTTTCCGCCATTGCTTGTTATGATGTGTTGATACACTTTTATAAAGTGATTGATAGTTGAAATCTGAAACGAATATTTATCTTTTCAGCTATATTTCTGTGAATTTTATTCGTTGCATAGGTTCGTAGTAACTTGAATCACGATAACTATTATTATTAATGCATTGATTATAGTTCGATTGTCCATAAGCCTAACGATCTTCAAAGTATGTAAACAAACAACTGACTATGCAGCTATGGTAATAAATATATAATAATTGCACAGTGCTTATTAAAAGATGCGTTTTGGATTACTAAACAGTGCTAGACAGCTTAATAATAAAGTTTTATTTGCTCATAGTTGTACAACAGTCGAGAAGGTAAAATTGGACACAATTATTTTCTCTTAATAAGTTTATTCTGAAAAAAAAATCAACTTGAGCCGTGCTTATATTTTGCAAGATTATAATGACTAATGAGATTTCAGATTTAGAAATAGTTATTAAACTAACACTACTTCAATTTTGAAATCTCGTTGGTTCACAGTGGTTAATCAACAACAAGGATTTAAATTTGTGCATCAAAATTGTTTTGTTGTTAAAGGTATGTATAAAATATTTTACAGTTTTAAGAATTCAGTCATTTTAATATTTTACAAATGTGTTATAGTACTTTACAGTTCATATATATTACCTATATTTACCAACTTCATTTTGTTATTTATTTATTATTTTAGAAGAGATTTTTGTATCTACACCTGTTATATGCTACAGGACTCAAATTTTATGGAGAAAAATACATAATCTATATGCAATCAAATACTCTTTGAGAGTACTGGAAGAAAAAACATTTTTTATTGCTTTGACAAGTCTCTTCTACTGCGTATTTTAGTTGAATGAAAAATATCAGTAGCTCTTTAAGTAATACGCTGTGACTGAGAGTTCAGGTCTATGAACTGAAATCAATACTGATTTTTTAAAACTTTTCTTCAGACATTCTATTTTTTGCATTAGAGAAAGGATGCACTATGGAAAAAAAAAGTTATCTCTCTCTCTCTCTTTTTTTTTTTTTCAAAATTTTGTGCAATGGTAATTATGCGGGACGCGTCGTAACTTTTTTTTGCGTACCATCAACGACTTTTTTCATTTTATGTGCTATAGCGTGTAAGCAGCATCACTAATACATTCTGTTGTACTGATATCTTTCTCATAGTCAGATAATATAGATGCACCCATGTGTTGATACTTGCATGCGTCCTTGCGATACTTGCATGCGTTGATATTGCATGCGTAATGCATATGCATTACGCATGCAATATTTTTTTTTCTTTTACCTTTCAGTCAATATCTACAGTTAACTGAAAATAAAAATAGAACTACGAAATGTCATTGTATTCCATACCAATTTTATTCGGGCAAACTAAAAGTTAAGAATCTAAAAAATTACGTAAATTGAAATAAATGTAAAAAATAATAAATAAATATTTTAGTAAAGAATGATTTCTGTGACATTCTTCAGTGACTTTATACTCCTATTGGATTTCCCCACATGAATATTTAAAAAAAAAAAAAGAGAGATTAAGCCTCCTTACAAAAGTTTCAATTGAGTAAATTTTCAGAGGTTTTGAGAGACACTTTACAAAAGTAACTGTCAAAGGAGAAGGAGGGATATGAATCATATTTCAAAAAATAAGCATTCTTTCCTTTAACGTTATATGTTTTTTCTTTTAATTAATTCGAAAAGTTTTTATGATTTTGGTTTGCCTGCCGTCCTTCTTCTCTAAAACTGTAAAGGATAGCTTCTGAAAGGACCTTCTAAATATATTCCTGCTTCCGATCTCTCCCCCCTCCTTTTTTTTAAACAGTTCATAAGTTGCACCTGCAATATTAATTTTCCTCATAGTGCAAAATAGGTTAGTTTTCTACAGATTAATATATGCTTGTAACTTGACAGATCGTTTACTATTTGAAAATAACACATTTCTGTTAGTGACGGGACTAGAGCCAGTTTTAAGAAAAAATGTTGGAAGGGGGGGTGTAAAGACAAAATTTTCTGACGATATATACCAATATGCTTTCAAAAATATACACCGATTATCTGGCCTCTTGGGCGGTTTCCTCCAGATGTAGCATGAATACGCATTAAATCCCCTAATAGTCCTTCGCCCGAGGCACCCGAAACCCTAGGCAGATACTTAATGTGCATGTTTGCCTTAAATACACACTACATTACATGATCTGGAATGAAGTTGGCTTGAGGGTACAAAAGGGACTTGTTTACTGGCACAAAAATCACTAAAAGGAAAATTGTAACAAGACTATGTTCATGATATAGTATAACTTATAATAAACTGTCGGCAGAACTGGTAATTTATACACTGAGCATTTTACAGATTGCTGATTAAAGCTGAAATTTGCTGACAGTCCTTTGTCAACTGACGATTTTGTCGACAAAAGTACTTTTTAGGGGGGGTGGGGTGTCTGCTCGCCCTCCTCCTAAGCGCACAGAAACCCACTGTTGAGGTGGAACCATATTTGATGAAAGAAAAAATGTGACTATTTGATAATATGCTTCGTTCTACATAATTCGTTCTTCATAATTTCAAATTTGTCAGTTTTTCATATATCTATAGAAATGTTATGAAATAGCACATCAATTTGTCAAATATTCGTCAAATATAATTATCCAACATTAGGTTTCTGCATTGGCCTAAAATATGAAACTAACTTATAAATGTAACGGTTAACAATTATGATAGCTAAATGTTAAAAATAACCAATTTCCAACAGTTGGATAATAGAGTGACAACATACAGATTTTACGGTGTCCCAATGTATACATTTACACGTTAACCCAACGTATGCATTTATACGTTAACATAATGTATGCATTAATACGTTAGCCGAACGTATGCATTAATACGTTAGCCCAACGTATGTATTTATACGTTAGCCCAACGTATGCATTCATACGTTAGCCATCATACGTTATGCCTACGTTGGATAATAGAGTGACAGTTGGATAATAGATTGACAGGTTGGATAATATTTGTACAGTTGTTGGATAATATATAATACAGGTTGGATAACAGGTTGGATAATAGAGTGACAACATACAGATTTTACGGTGTCCCAATGTATACATTTACACGTTAGCCCAACGTATGCATTCATACGTTAGCCATCATAACGTATGCATTCATACGTTAGAGCATACGTTGGCCCAACGTAAGCAATAACCAGTTGCCAACCGTTGGATAACCGTAAGCCAACGTGTCATTTCAACGTTGCCCCAACGTATGCATTCATACGTTGCCCCAACGTATGTGTGCTACCTGGGATTTTGAAAGGCAGACCCTGAATTTTACCATTTAAAGCCCCGAAACAATTCAGCTTTGTGAAACTTATGAAAAGTCATCGCAAAACCGAGGATTGCATTGTAAATTTTGTGCGATTTTTGGACACGTCAACTTTCTGCAAAACTTCGCCATCAGTTTCTGTTCTCAGCATTTTAATGGGTAGCATATCAGAATCAGAATGCACTTTTTCTGGCGATCTTTTAGATGGAACTAAGAAACCAGAAATGCTTGTTTCATTAATTGCGCGACGTTTCACCGATATATTTTGGATGAAAGAGTTGATAATGCATGTTCAAATTTTTTAAAATTATAGACGCATTACACTCAAAGCAACAGACTTTTTCTCGAGCAGACATATTTACCGTTCTGTGCGTGTGTGTGGTGTGGTTCTTTTTTTCGGGAACGTTGGGATGTCGGAAAAGTACAGTCAGTCAGACGCCTTTTCGATGATAACTTACTTTGAATAATTGTTCTCTCCGGTACCCCTCCTTTCCTCAATGTGATTGTTCTGCAGCGGACCTGTTCGTTCTGCAACGCATGTCGTCGACTTGGACATGGTCTGTGCTGGGGTGCTCTGCGAGTAATTCTGTGTCTGCGAGGGGGGGTGGAGTTAATGGATCTCCACACGTGGGTTTTCTATAGATAAGAAATTGTACTAGGGAAAAAAGGAATTTTTCGGAAGCCATAAACGTGTTTTCCTTGGGCAATAATCATTTAAAGTAAGTCGTTTTCGTTTCTCCTTTCCAGTCCTTTTCCTCATCCGTGATTGTTCTGCAGGGGAGTTCTTTGTTCTGCACCCTTTAGACCGCTGCGCCCTAGGCCATGGCCTAGGTTGGCCTTATGGGAAATCCGGCCCTGCTGCTGGACCAAATGTTATCAAACTTGGTAATTATGTAAAGGAGGTTATGGAAATTTATTATCCACGGAAAAAAAGTTCAAAAACCCACCACCAGGGGGGAAATGGAGCTGTGTTAAATATTGGTAACCGAAAATAAGACACGAGGACATCGGTTTAAAATGTTCGTAGGCGTTTCTGAAACGTTTTCGGACAAAGTCCACCATTGCCCGAAAACAAGGTGAATCGTATTAGTGCATTCTCAACAGCAACTCTTAGCGTATCTGCAGGAATGTTATGCACATGTCGGTATATCGCACCTTTCAATTCCTGAAAATTGTTTAGATTATCCCCATAAGCAGTGCTTTTGAGGTAACCCCACAGCCAGTTTCGTTTTAGAAATGATTGCAAGCGTTTTAATCTGATGTTTTCATGTCTTATTTCATTCACCAATTTTGTATACACAGATATTTTCGCCCTGGTGGAGAGTTTTTGAACTTTTTTTTTTTTTGCCCCGGATAATAAATTCCCGTGACGTCCTTTGCATGATTACCAAGTTTCATAAGATTTGGCACAATAGTTTTCCTTTCTGACCGCTTCAAAGGGGAACTTTAATTATAAGTAAGTCGCTGTCACCATCACAAAAAACGCTAGTCTCTAAATTTGGCGATTTTTACTCAGATGCATTTTGGGGGTCTCTAAGCAGTGTTATATACTATGCCAAAGTCCCAAATCTCAATTCAGAATAGTCCACTTGATACTGACAATTGTATTCCGCGTATTTAATATTTATGCTCAAGCAGCGAAATTTTAAGTGTTCAAAACCGGGAAATGCAGATTAGCGTCTTTGGCGTGATGGTAGCGATATGGGGCAATACATCCATTTACATATTGAATATTAAAGAAATTGTCAGTTCGAAGACAGGAAGTGTGTACAGGATATCTCATTAACACTGACTTAGGCTTTTATTCCATAAATCTTGATCATAGACATGTGCAATAAACTACATGCTTAAAGCTAAAGATTTTTATGGTATCGATAAACATTTAATAATAACAATTATTACTATAACAGAAATAATAATAATCGGAAAGTTTTTGTTAACT
The DNA here is from genome assembly GCA_038373885.1 of Cheiracanthium punctorium. Lineage (NCBI taxonomy): Eukaryota > Metazoa > Arthropoda > Arachnida > Araneae > Cheiracanthiidae > Cheiracanthium > Cheiracanthium punctorium. Next base: position 8,938 of record JAWZYV010015498.1, read on the forward strand.
AAACAAATCTAGGAATTGTATGTCAAATGCCAGAAAACCAAAAATTGTTCAAATTATCGTTTAGCTGCAATATACTTTTCTTTGCTAAAGAGTGGTAGCCAAAGTACACTTCTATGAGCAATCTGCGTTTACCGCACATTTCCAAATTCAGCTTTTAATTAAAAATTACAGCGTTTACGTATTGGGTTTGGCTTGGCCCTCCATTAAATAATCATTTAAACAGAAGTGAAAAAGAGTTTACTAGAAGTGAATTGAAAAAGAGTTTAATAAAGTTTATTTCTAATAAAATTAAACGTTAATTTTATTAGAAATAAATATTTAAAATAAAAAACTTTCGAATGCAGTTTTTTAAAATTGTTAAGCCGCTTTTCATTAAAAAGAAATTTGAGCACACGTTCCGGGATGCTGTAAGAGAAGCATTCGAAAAAAATATGCGTTCTGGTATATTTTAAGCGTCACAAGCGTTTAAATGTTTCAGAAATGAAATTTTACCTAAAATTGATTTGGAACATACTCTAAGCCACCCCTTTTTATGATAACGAAGTAAAGATTATAAACGCACCCGCTGCTTGAATAAATGAGCGAGCCGTTAAAAGAACACGGGCTAGTAAATAAAATAAGTGTGCGCGTTGTTTCTAAAGATTGAATTTTAAAATTTATTATAAAAAAGACCGTACTGATGCTAGCCGCCTGGTAAATGGCTAGAGTCTAAGCCTGTATATGAGTATTGTGTAATTTAAATTATCGGTTACCATTTTGAAGATGGTTATAGTGTTTGTAAATGTTCCAATAAAATTTGAAAATTAGCGTGGGAAAACTTTACTAACAATATCGCATAAAATAAATAAATAAATAAAGTAAAATAAAAATTGTCAAGAAGCGAAGAAATGAATCTTCTCGGAAGACAGAATATGAGCTAAGTATGCCGAAAATTTAAAGTGGGTGCTCCCTGCCCCCACTACACCCCTGTTCAGATCTTCTGGCATAGATAATATTTCCATTCCTGTATTAGAAAAACAAATCCTTTTTTTTTTCTGAGTAAGCTTAACAACCCTAACCCTCTTACGACTACTGTACGGCGCTGCGAGAAAGGATTGTTGCAAGGCAGTTCGACTGCTCGCCAAATACGACAACTTGCAGGCAGGCCCGGCCTTAGAAATTTGGCGGCCCTAGACAAAGTCAAAGTAGGCGGCCCTGGTCAAAATCAAGATAGGCGGCCCTGTACACATTTTCAAACATGAATGCCTCCATACACACATACGTACATATACATAAATGCATTGATACATGTATAATAGGTTCACTCATTGTGAAAAAATATTCACACACAGTTTGGAAACCTCTGATTTATACAATAATTTTTTTTTTTTGCTTATTTGTTTAATTTATCTTGGTTAGGACCAATATAAAATACGATTGTTAAGCTTTAGTTTAATAAACCAGTTCTTGATTCCTTTAGGACACATTAAAATAATGCAAACAAAACATAATTTAAAAAATATGAATAGAAATTATTAAATTTTAATAGTAAAAAATAAGTATACATTTCTAAAAATAGCTAATTTACAGTTGATCGTGAATTGGCAAAAAAAGATTATTTGCTAGTTTGTTTTAAGGGTTTATATCAGTCAATCGTGTTAGTGTAATGGATTAGTGTAATATCAGTCAATGGAATAATCTTCTGCTGGTTGGTGAAGACTCATTCCCAGAAATAATTCGAACTGTTGGCTTTTATATTTACTCAGCTGAAGAATCAAAAACCAAATAATGCATTAAATCTTCTTCAGAAGATTGTTTTGTGGCATATTTTATAACGGGATTTTTCGGGCCTTTTTATTTGCAAATTCATCAATTAACTCCGTGTAATTGAGTGAACGCGCAATGTCATTTTCAATTGATATTAGAGACAATCCAACTAACCTTTCTTGAGACATAGTTGATCTTAAGTTAGTTTTAATGAACTTTAGTTTTGAAAAGCTGCGTTCAGCAGATGCAACAGTCATAGGCATTGTTAATAAAATTCTCAGTATGATGCATAAATTCGGTAAAACTTCATCCAATCCTGTTTCAAGTAAATATTTTAAAGTACTTGCAGGAGACATATTATCTGCTGCGATGTTTCTAAAAGTACTGAGCTCCGTAAAAAGAATCATTCCATCAATATCTTTTTCTGTGTTTTTATTTGTAAGCAGTCTTTCTGCATTCATACATTTGTCTTTCAAGTGCTGATCACTATTATTTGTTAAATCTTCTGCATCAAAAACCGACAAAAGAAACCCCGATTAGAAAAATTGTGAAGGATGCAAATCATTTCGAGATCGTTAACGAAGTTTCTTTCAAGAATCAGTCATTAGCGGCCCTAGGCAAAAACTGGGAACGGTAAAAAAAAAAACATGCATTTAGATTTTTATTGAAAATTATTTGATCGGCGGCCCCCTTTAATGGGCGGCCCTAGGCGGTCGCCTAGGTTCGCCTAATGGTAAAGCCGGCCCTGCTTGCAGGTTCCGCCCAACGTCTGTGTCGGATTTGCTTTTCTCAGTAGCTTCACCACATCCGAAGACAGGTGTACTTGATAGTTCGAAAGGAGGCCAGCATTTCGCCTTTCAAAAAATTTGTTTTTTACTTTAAAAAAAAATTCCGGTTTAATTTTCTGGTGGCAAAAAGTTTCGAACTGATTTTACAGGAACATAATAGTATCCTTGTTAAATTTATTTCGCTTACAATATTTTTTTTAATTTTACCTCTAAAAAACAAAGAAATATTGTAAACACGCATGTGAAAATATTTTTAATTTCTTCTTAACAAGGCAACCGATATAGGTCACCGTAAACTTTTTCGAAAGCTATGAAAATAGAGCAATATTTAGTATATTTGATTGATTGTATCTTGAATGGTATTTAAGGAATCAACGTTTAAAATTTTGGCAAATATTTCATTTTGAATTTTTCACTGTTTCATTGCTTGTAACTTTTTTTTTTTTTTGTATAACGGGCGGGAACTTGCCGTTTAGGCATTGTCCCTTACAACGGCCCGAAGGTGTGACCATTTTACGACGGGGGCACCCAGTGAGCGGTCTATGTTACCCCCAGGGACCTACACAATGACAACCACGCCCAGTCGGGGATCGAACCCCGGCCGCCGGGAGTTGATCCCGAATCCGGAGTACGGTACCTTTTTCCCCACCATACAACTCGGTCGGCTCATTCTTGTAACTGGCCATCAGTTCTAGATATTGTAACACAATAAATGCCGTTTCATAAAATTTTTTCTGCTCTTTCTAAATATGGGGTTACTCTTTCTTCTAAAGTGTTTAGAAACTTTAGCTATGGAGAATTTACTAACTTTTTGAACTTTTTTATTCTGTCCGTGATACCCTAGTAGCACAATTAGTCCAAAAGACGTTTAAAACACGTTTTTTAACGTCAAAAAACGGGTTTCCAACGTAATTTAAACGTTTTTTGAACTAGCTGTGCTACTAGGGTAGTGGGAAAACAGTTGGAGATAGACCAGGGGTTCTGTGTTGATTATTTCTACAAGAGTTCTGAAGTATCCTGCATATAGAGGGTGGATATAATTAAAGTTCCCTTTTGAAGAGGTCAGAAAAGTAACTACTGGACCCAATGTTATCAAACTTGGTAATCATGTAAAGGAGGTTATGGAAATTTATTTTCCACGGACAAAAAGTTCCAAAACCCACCACCAGGGGGGAAATGGAGCTGTGTTAAATATTGGTAACCGAAATAAGACACGAGGACATCGGTTTAAAATGTTCGTAGGCGTTTCTGAAACGTATTCGGACAAAGTCCACCATTGCCCGAAAACAAGGTGAATCGTATTAGTGCATTCTCAACAGCAACTCTTAGCGTATCTGGAGGAATGTTATGCACATGTTGCTATACCGCACCTTTCAATTCCTGAAAATTGTTTAGATTATTCCCATAAACAGTGCTTTTGAGGTAACCCCACAGCCTGTTTCGTTTTAGAAACGACTGCAAGCGTTTTAAACTCATGTTTTCATGTCTTATTTCGTTCACCAATTTTGTATACACAGATATTTTCGCCCTGGTGGTGAGTTTTTGAACTTTTTTCTCCCTCATAACATTTAGTATAATGGTTTTCCTTTCTGACCGTTTCAAAGGGGGACTTTAATTATAATTTTATCGTTCCCAACATGAAAAAAAAAAAAAAAAAAAAAAAAAAAAAAAAAAAAAAAAACGTTAATCTCTAAATTTGACGATTTTTACTCAAATGCATTTTGGGGGTCTCTAAGCAGTGTTACATACTGTGCCCAAGTCCCAAATCTTACTTCAGAATAGTTGACTTGATACTGACAATTGTATTCCGCGTATTTAATATTCATGCTGAAGCAGCGAAATTTTAAGTGGTTTCCTCAAAACCGGGAAATGCAGATTAGCGTCTTTGGGGTGATGGTAGAGATATGGTGCAATACATCCACTTACATATTGAATATTAAAGAAATTGTCAGTTCGAAGACAGGAAGTGTGTACAGGATATCTCATTAACACTGACTTAGGCTTTTATTCCATAAATCTTGATCATAGACATGTGCAATAAACTACATGCTTAAAGCTAAAGATTTTTATGGTATCGATAAAAATTTTAAAATAACAATTATTACTACAACAGAAATAATAATAATCGAAAAGTTTTTGTTAATTAAACAAATCTAGGTATTGTATGTCAAATGTCAGAAGACCAAAAATCCTTCAAGTTATCGTTTTAGCTGCAATGTATTTTTCTTTGTTAAAAAGTGGTAGAGAAATTACACTTCTATCAGCAATCTGCGTTAACCGCACCTCTCTAAATTCAGCTTTTAATTAAAAACTAGCTGCGTACCCGTTCTCCGCACGATCGGAAACGCATATTTTCCTTAAACATATATAATTCGAATTAAACCCACTAATGAGGAATCTCAAAACGTGAAAAAATACTTGAATCGTGACTAAAAGTTAACGTCATGAGTGCAAATTTTAGACGATTGCAACATGACACTAAAACTACGTCAATGTGACTGGCGATCAAAAAAGAAAGAACTTTATGGTATGGAGACAAAAATTTTCTCTTTCGAAAAATGCCCGATTTCTACATCATATAATTCTCTTTGTGAGGTTTAATTTATAACATTAATATGTAGTATATACCACATCAATAACATTACATGATGGTGACAATAATTTTATCTTGCATTTTTCAAAGCGTGGACAATGCATTAGGGCAGTTATGTTACACACGACTTTATTAAATTTTACCTAAATTAAAATGGATGCATCATTTACGTTTAAAAGCCAAGAATGTACCCTGCTCCGGTGAAAATCATGTCGCTTTTGTAAATGAAAACGTTCGTGATGTAACTTCTGATTAAAAACTTATTACCCTTATTGAACTCTTAATGCAGTATCACACTTGTTACATGAAAGTGACGTTTATCTCACTGTCAATTCGCACTAAATAAATAACTAATTTCATTTTTCATTTTTTACAGATTACAGTTGACCCCTTTATAACATGGGTCTACAACACGAATTCTTAGAACACGACGAAAACATTACGATCGTTTTCGTGTAACACGTTAAAAGAGACTTGTACAGCACGGTGAAATGAGACATATGTTCTGATATTATGACGCCCTAGCTCCTGTAATGAACATTTTTTTTGAATGGCAACACCAAACATCATTGCATTTTTACGAAGCGCGAATAAGTTTTGCCGCGATTATACCGCGCAGTTCGCACTCCAGGTGGAGTAAAGCGCAGGACCCGTACAACACGGATTCGAATAACACGGAACGTATCTACCATGTTAGGGAATCTACTGTGGTTGCATAGTGTCAAATTCAATAGTTAAGAAAATTCTGGGTTGCCGTATTTAGTAATATTTCATCTCACCTTGGTGGCCGAAATTTATTAAAACCAAATATCTGAACTGTATCAAAAGTAAAATTTACTAAAAGAAAATTTTTTAATTTTGTATAACCCTCAGAACAACTTCGGAGTTTGCCATCTACGGCGGTTTTTCATGACGTGACAACTGATGCTTGCGTACAGTGGCGTAGCCAAGGAGGAGATAGGGGGTCACAACCCCCCATGTGGAGTTTATTGCCATACAAAATGTATATTCTTAACTCCCATAACATTCCCATGAAAAATTTTTGGCTACTCCTGCTTGCATATAATTGATCTTTTTTTTTTCATTTATCAGTGATCAATATACTTCAGGATCGGAATCTCCGCGGTAAAAAATGGTCTAAAAAATCTGACACCAGAAAAATCTGATTAACACAGTGGGGTTACACAAATACGCTCTTGCTTATGTCCGGAGGAGCAAATACATTAGAGGTTATGTGCTGCTCCGGATAATCTGCCAGCAAAACAACAAAAATGACTTAAAAATCACATCCACACGCGAAGGAAATAAAATTAAAGATATGTAGAATTGCATGAAAACTTCGATTATTTTTAAAGTGCAAGTCTGTTACAATTAGTTCTATTTATTTCACGTTTGATGCGCTTTCACTTTTTCGAGTCTTAAAAGCTGTAGAAATGAGTGGTTTCACTTAATTGTAAAATTTAACAACTTAAGTGGCAACAATGGATTCCGTTGCTACGGAAATTATAGCGAATGTTAAAAATAGAACATGAAATGAGTTATTCATGTTTACTTTGTTAGAACTGCCATAGTTGCGAAATTAACGCCGCCCGTGTCGATGGCCAATAGCTCAAACCACAAATTAAACTTGACACTAAAGTCAATACGCAATACTTTGTTTGGCGGAATAAAAAAAAAAATTCTATGTATACGCTAGTGACATCGGCTCATCTCAATTGTGGAATGGAATTAATAATACGTACAGAGCTGCACTACATTAGAATATTTTTCGCCAACTTTGCTAAGAAATGTACTAAAGTAGGAATCAACATACATTTCAATTCGTAAAACAAAAAATATATTAGACAGTATTAATTACGCCTTTCTAACAGCTTTTAGTAAAAGAAACTTCCGTAGCGCTGCTTTAACAAATATGAATCAATTATTTATTACACAGTACTTCGATCGCCAAATGCCAACATACACCATTTTGCAAGATTTTTTTGTTTTCAGGGAATCATTCGAAGCATTGATTTATCAGCAATCAAAATGGGAAATAGTTATCTATCATTTATATGGTTCCATCGCCAAAATTTAATGCAGGCATATTATTGATAAGTAGCAGTTATTTAAATTATTATTAACTATAACGGGTTTTAATCACCGTTAACTACCATGTACAAAATGCGAGAATTTCAATTTTCTGAAATTTGGCGGAATTCCTCTAACTTAAATCAGTTTACTTAATTTCGTGAAAATTCTATAGATCGTTTAAAATCGCCTTAATAACTGGATTATTTCTATATGAAAAATCGAAGTATAGCGCCGTAAAACTTATACTTGTTATTAAAAATACTATTTCGTTACGCTCTCAGTAATTTGCGCCAAGCCCAAAACTGTACAAATCGGTAGAACCTACTACTTTCTCAAAATCGCCAAATGAGCCATTTTTTTTTCGGCCAAACTAAAAAATATACATATTAGTCTCGGAAATCTCTCAATCCCTTATTCTTTCACACATAAAATACATTGAATTCCAGCTCTGATTTAACATGAACGCAATATTTTAATTAAAAAATAACTTTGTAAATAATCTAAACAGAAAAAAAATCATTATTCTTTTATTTTTACTGCAGGAGTCTAAATCTTATAAATAAAAATGAAATTCTGTTTGTTTGTTTGTTTGTTTGTTTGTTTGTGGATTTGATTCGTATACAAATCCACAAAAATGGACCTATCGGCCTGAAATTTAGCACAGATGTGTAAAATAATATAGAATAAACCACTGTCCACTTTAAAACTTTGAAAGTCCACCAGTTCCCGGAATTTAAGAGATTTTTTATGCTCTTCACGCAAAAATCTTTCCGTAATTGTAACCCTGTAGTGAAAAAAGTGTGAAATAAGGATCGTGGTTGCCATGTGTGGCGATTTTGCCGAATAAAATGTCGTTCGTATACAAATCCACAAAAATAGACCTATCGGCCTGAAATTTAGCACAGATATGTAAAATAAATAGAATAAATTGTAGTCCACTTAAAACATTTAAAACTGTGAAATCACCTGTTCCGGAATTTAAGAGATTTTTATGTTTTTCACGCAAAAAATCTTTCCGTAATTGTAACCAATGTAGTGAAAAAAGTGTGAAATAAGGATCGTGGTTGCCATGTGTGGCGATTTTGCCGAATAAAATGTTTTAAATTCTCAAAGTAAAAATAAAAGAATAATAATGATTTTTTTTTGTTAGTTTATATTCGTAAGGTTATTTTTTTTTTAAATTATATTATCGTGTGCATGGGAAATCAGAGCAGGAATGTAATGCTTTACACGCAAAACAATAAGAATTGAAGATTTCCGAGGCTAATGTGTAAATTTTTTTAGTTTGGCGAAAAAATAAAATGGCTGAAATATGGATTTTGAGTAAGTGAGCTCTAGCGGTTTGCCCAGTTTTCGGCTTGGCGCAATTTATTGAGAGCTTAAGGAAATAGATTTTTGAAAACAAGTGCAAAGGTTTTAATTAGAATACAGCGTTAAAGTTTAATGATCCGTAGATATGCAAATAATGCAGTTATTAAGGGATTTCAAGCGATCTAACTTCAGAATTCTCGCCAATTGAATACATTGATTTAGTTGGGGAATTCCGCCAAATTTCAGAAAATTGAAATCTTCTCATTTAGTACATCGGAGTAACGATGAATAAAACACATTATAGTTGATAATTAAAAAAAAATCGGCTGTATTAAGGGATTCCACTTTTTAAATAAATGCCTGGCGGTCGAACCATTTCCCATTTTGATTGCTGCTAAGTCAATTCTTCGAATGATTCCCTGAAAAAACTCTTGCAAAATGGCGTATGTTGGCACTTTGCGAGGCTTAGATTTAAAACTGGATTTTATTTGAGACTGGTATATATAATAACACTGGTTATAGATAAAAATGAATGTTGGTATTGTGTTTATGAGGTTGAAAAACTCCAGCACCGTTGAGCACCGTTGCACGATGAAATTTGGTTCACCTAAGTCTTTTATCATGGAGAAGGTTTTATGATATCCTGTTTCCTACTCCTTAACTTGCCACTGGTGCCGCAGCACAACGTTGAATTCTATTCCGTTTAGCCGTTTTGCTATGCGAATATCGTCCAACCGATTTCGATGAAATTTGGGTACACGCGAATATTAGAACACGGAGAATATTTTTCACTATCCATTTTGCCTGTAACTTGCCGCTAAATGGCGCTGCAAAGCATCAACTTCTATACCGTTCGACCGACCAGCATAAAATTTTTTATACTTACACATTTGAGCACGAAGAATATATTCTAACTGCGTTCCTTTTGATGTAACTCACCACTAGATGACACTGCAATGCATTATTATTTTAACTCGCCACTAGATGACGCTGCAGCAGGCCAAATTCTTGACCATTCAAACGGTCGCTATGAAAATCAGTATACATAGCTATTTGAACAATGAGAATATTTTGGCGTTATCCATTTTGCTATAACTCGCCACTTGACGGCACTGTAGCAAATCATTACTTTAATTAACTACTAGATGGCCTGCAGTGTATCACTCTTGACTGTGCAAATGATCGTTTATGAAAATTGGTATACATAGATAGTTGAACACGGTCGCTATGAAATCAGTATTACATAGCTATTTGAACAATGAGAATATTTTAGCGTTATCCATTTTGCTAAAACTCGCCACTTGACGGCGCTGTAGCAAATCATTACTTTATTGAACCACTAGATGGCCCTGCAGTGTATCACTTCTTGACTGTGCAAATAATCGCTGTTGAAAATAGGTATACATAGATATTTGAACACGGGGAAGAGTTTGGCGCTATCCATTTTCCTATAACTTGCCACTAGATGTCGCGTCAACACATGAACTTCAGGACTGTCCAGCCGATAGTCTATGAAAATTCGTATACATCGATATCTGAATGCGAAAAATATTTTCGCCGTATCCGTTCTGCTAAAACTCGCCAACTAGATTGCGCTACGCCGCATACTCTTCTGCACCGTACAAACGATTTGCCTTGCAATTCGGTATGCATGATTATTGGACACATAAATACGCGATATCCACTGTGCTATATCTGTTTATTACAATGAATAGTAATCACCACAAATCGTAATATCAAAAAGTCCATTCATTCCCGTGCGAAAGAACGGGTACTTCAGCTAGTAATTTAATAAAATAGCCAAACATGTCAACCTCGATGCTTATTTCTCACTTTTTTGACTACAGGGGGTTACAATTAGGGAATTAAGGAGATCAAAAATTAGCGTTTTTGATGGGTTTTTTATCAATATCTTCTAAAATGATTCGAATTTCGAAATTTAAATTAGCGGAAGACCTTCCTCGGAATTTTCCGAATCTGCAGACAGAGGCGGCGTAAGGCGTGGGCGGTGTGGGCCACCGCCCACGGCCTCGCGGTGCAAAGGGCCTCGCGCCTCACAGCCGAAAATAAATTTGAAAAAAATATGGAAAATCCAAAAGTACACGCTACAAGGTTTTTATTATAATAAATACATTAGAATTAATTCTCAACTTAAAGATATTCCACTCTTCGGCGCACGAAATGAATGTGAACGAAATAATCTATATTTCTGATAAACTACTTATGTTATAAAACTAATTAATTAAAAAATCTCTGTCGTTTCTGATCATTCGTTTATGTTTAGTCTGGGCCAGCAGCTTAACGCCAACTAATGTTGCCAGACTGTCTGGCAACGTTAGTTGTCATGTATTAAAGAAGTATAAATAAAAATTTAGGTTTGTTTCTTAATGAATAAAAAACTTTATAATTTTCAGTGATTTTTTATTTTATATTCCCTTCTTCTTGCACCATCAGAGGGCCTCGCGAAATGTACCTTGCCCACATTAAATTTCGGTCTTGCGCAGCCACTCTGTGCAGACACCTCGATCGAAACTGAACACCCAGCTGTTTCGGAGGAGATCATGTTACAGACAGACAGACAGACAGACAGATAGACGCACACAGATTTTAATAGTATAGATTACAGCGTTTATGTATTGGGTTTGGCTTGGCCCTCCATTAAGTAATCATTTAAACAGAAGTGAAAAAGAGTTTACTAGAACTGAATTGAGAAAGAGTTAAAATAAAGTTTATTTCTAATAAAATTAAACGTTAATTTTATTAGAAATAAATATTTAAAATAAAAAACTTTCGAATGCAGTTTTTTAAAATTGTTAAGCCGCTTTTCATTAAAAAGAAATTTGAGCACACGTTCCTGGATGTTGTAAGAGAAGCATTCGAAAAAAATATGCGTTCTGGTATATTTTAAGCGTCACAAGCGTTTAAATGTTTCAGAAATGAAATTTTACCTAAAATTGATTTGGAACATACTCTAAGCCACCCTTTTTTATGATAACGATATCGCATAAAATAAATAAATAAATAAAGTAAAATAAAAATTGTCAAGAAGCGAAGAAATGAATCTTCTCGGAAGACAGAATATGAGCTAAGTATGCCGAAAATTTAAAGTGGGTGCACCCTGGCCCCGCTGCACCCTTGTTGAGAACCACTGGCATAGATAATATTTCCATTCCTGTATTACAAAAACAAATCCCTTTTTTTTCCCCCTGAGCTAGTTTAACCCCCCTTACCCTCTTATGTCTACTGTACAGCGCTGCGAGAAACGGGTCTTGCAATGCAGTCCCACTGTACGCCAAATAGGACAACATGCAGGTTGTCCTATTTGGCGCAGGTTCCGCCCAACGTCTGTGACGGATTTGCTTTTCTCAGTAGCTTCACCATATCCGAAGACAGGTGTACTTGATAGATACTAAAGCCGGAGAGCTTCAGCATATCAAAAAATTTGTTTTTTTTTTTACTTTAAAAATATCCGGTTAAATTTTCTGGTAGCGAAACTTTTCGAACTGATTTTACAGGAACAGAATATTATCCTTATTAAATTTATTTCGCTTACAATATTTTTGTTTAAATTTACCTCTAAAAAACAAAGAAATAATTTAAACACGCATGTGAAAATATTTTATATTTCTTCTGAACAAGTCAACAGATATAGTTCACCGTAAACTTTTTTGAAAGCTATGAGAATGGACCGATATTTAGTATATTTGATTGATTGTATCTTGCATGGTATTTAAGGAATCAACGTTGAATTTTTCACTGTTTCATTGCTTGTAACTTTTTTTTTTTTTTTTGTATAACGGGCGGGAACTTGCCGTTTAGGCATTGTCCCTTACAACGGCCCGAAGGTGTGACCATTTTATTATGGGGGCACCCAGTGGACGGTCAACGTTACCCTCTATGAAGGGACGGACACAATGGCAACCACGCCCAGTCGGGGATCGAACCCCGGCTGCCGGGAGTTGAACCCGAAATCGGTTAAATGTTTCAGAAACGAAATTTTACCTGAAATTGATTTGGAATATACTCTAAGCCACCCCTTCAAATGATAACAATATCGCATAAAATAAATTAATAAAGTAAAATAAAAATTGTCAAGAAGCGAAGAAATGCATCATCTCGGAAGACCGAATATGAGCTAAGTATACCGAAAATTTAAAGTGGGCGTATCCAAAGTGAGCAAGTAGGCGTGTCGGAAGGTGGGTATCAGAAGATATCTGTGTGTGTGCTCAAAATTATCACTCCCCCATACCTGTTTCAAGAAAGCTATGTCTAAAATAAACCCAGAACAGTCTATTTAGCAAAATCAAATTAATCGGATTTTTTTTATTTCATTTAAATCAGATTTTTTAAATGAAGTCACTTATAGGATGTTTTTAAAATGTTTACAATTTCATATAAAATGTATAGACAACTGATAAATTCCTTGTTGTTAATGGTATAAATCTGTAAATAAAATATTTCTTTGGTATGCAACTAAAATAATTTTGTCCCAAGTGTATTATTTTGGTATCATAGCAAGACTCACTGATTATATAGGAGAGAGGGGGGGGGGCACAGTGGGACAATTTTTAATCGTATAAAATTAATTTCTTTTCTTTTAATTAAAACTAAAAATTAAACGCAGAACTATATTTTCCCAACTCAGCTTTCATTGTAACTTTTTTTTTTTTCAGAATTTATCTTTATTTTACTCTTTGAAAAGAAAGTTAGTTTTCAAAACATACTCAATGTGTCACATTGTTACTCTTTGCGGGGCACAACGGGACAGGGATTGTGCTACAGTGGGACAATGAATAAGACATACAACATGGGATGTATTATGCAGCACATTATACTATTACTTCAGTTAAATACAGGTTGAGATAGTTAACACAGAAGATATGAAAGCCGTATTTAAAGGACAAGCCTTAAAAAATAATGTTGAAACACATTTAAAAGTAGCAAAATTCTTTTTGCTCAACAATGTTTGATGAATTCAAAATAGTAAAACATCCGTTTAATCAGTAAACAGTAGCAAAATGTTTGCAAAAGTTCATTCTATCATCAAATAAGATCGAAAGTCTACTGGAAATGAGAACTGTGTCAGTCAGTCCGAATTCAGATGTGTGGAAACCCTGGGGCAACAAAGAAGTGACTCCCTCTGATAATTTTTCGAACTAAAATTAAAGAATTTTTTCGACTACTTATGTGGTGAAATGGGGGGATAAAAATCGTGACGTCACTTTTTAATTATTCGGTATTAGTGGGAAATTTTACGTAAACATATTGTAACGTAATTTACGTAAGTTACGTAATTAACGATATTTACGCAAATCTGTTGTGGGGGCCCGGGGCTACAGCTCTGGTTGCCCTCCCCTAAATCCGGACCTGTGTGTCATCGTTTTTTCTGTACTTCCACAAGCTATAGGTTTATATACAGTGGGACACTGTATTATGCATCAGGATGTCCCACTGTACCCCCGACGAAGACTTTTTATAAACAAACTCAAAAGCTGTACAAAATTTATCAATAAAATAAAGATTATTACATGCATGCAATAAGAAAGTTTAAGTTTAAATTAAAGCAAAGATATTGATTATTGGATTATAATTTGCTGCTCAAATCTAAAAAAGTTAAACGTGCCTGTTTTGTCCAAGAGTGATAGTAGAAACAAAAATGCCAGCAACTTCCCTACAATATGAGCTGTGACAGTGAGTAGTTTCCACAGTGTTGCAATAGCGGTTAGTTAAATAAAATTAATAAGCGGTTCACACAATTCATCACGGATTTAAAAAAAAATGAGCTTTTGAATCAAAGGGAAATATATATCATCCCACTGTGCCCCCTCTCCCCTACTGACTCACTTTACAAATTTGAAAATGAAGTTTTCAGAAATAAAACTTTACAAAAATGTTAATTAAATACAATAACAGTAATGGTATTATGCACAACCTTTTTCAGTTTATGGGCTATCAATTAGTCTTAAAGATTAATTGATGGATGTTATGACACAATTTCAAATATGTATTTATATAGGTTTCTTTGCATTAAAGTTCTTGAAAATATGATGGCACATACAGGACATGCAACAGGATGATTCTACAGTATTGTGAGTGTTTGTCATGCCAGCAAATGGTTCAATTGATCATAGCTAAACAACAAATTGAGTAAGGTGAATGTTTTTTTCTTTTTCTTATAATACTATGTTGCATTATTTACAAAAAAAAAAATTGTTAACCTAACTCTATTTTTTGTGCACTTATGATCAATCAAGCATTGCGAACTAAAACACACACAACACTGTGGACGCATTCAATTATCAAATAAAAGTACTTGAAAATATGACAGCACATACTGTGTCACAAGTCGATTATTATATTATAACTGAAGATTTTCTGGTGCCATGTTCACACAATTTAAATTTTTTTTGAAATAAGTAAGCTTCTACAACTAATTCTAATTATTAAAATCACAGATTTAAATCAATTGATTTAAATCATTGACACCCTGGCATGTACAGATACGCAGGCTTGGAAGGGGAATTATTCTGGACAATTGGTGCAGATTATTCTGGACAATTGGTGAAAAATAATGTCCTTCAGATCGATAAAAACTTCATTGCTATTGGAACAAAGCTCGGTTGGACACTACAAGGCCCGGTGGATAATCAAGCTACCTTTCTCGATACCGTCGGACTTTGCTATTTAGATCTCACAGAATTTTGGAATCTAGAGACAATTGGCATAAAAGATCCGGCAGAAGTGAAGACAAAAGAGGATTTAGAAGCTGACCCTATCAAATTCTTTCAAGAAAATATCAAAGTAATCGAAGGCAATAGATATGAAATGTTTGCCTTGGAAGGATAGTCATCCGATTCTTGGAGATAACAAAGCCAAAGCGGAAAAGAGGCTTATCGCTAATACCCGAAGACGTCAGAAAATAGGATATTTTGGAGAATACGATCATGGTATTAAAAGCTGGCACGAGGAAGGTAATAATAGAAATACCTGCAAATAATGGTGTTACGGGTCACTATTTAGCTCATCAAACAGTAATTAAGAATTCCAGTCTGACTACAGATTCGACGTGTTTTCGATACGTCGTTAAAGGATGAAGATGGGGATTCCTTAAGTGCTTGCTCTGAAAAAGGACCTAATATGATAGAAAGCCTTCCAAACCTTTTGATACGATTCCGACAACGTGCAATTGGTGTTACCGCTGACATAAGAAATGCTTTTCTGAAAATTAGCTTGTGTGATAAGGACAGCGACTTCTTGAAATTCCTATGGTGGAAGGATACTAGTCGAAACGAAATTGTTACCTATAGGCCCTGTCGTGTTCTGTTCGTCCTTTCCTCAAGTCCATTCTTGTTGGGAGTAACAATTTCCCACCATTTGGATAATGTTCCGTAGGTTTTAAGAGGAACAACGGTTAGATTAAAGACATCATTCTATGTCGACAATTGTACAGGCAGTTTCGAAACAGAAGAGGAAGTAGTCTCATTCAAAGAATAATCGACAATTCAAAGAATATTCGAAGAAAAGAACTCTGATGTCTTCTGGAGGATTTGACCTTAGAGGGTGGATTGCTGCACCATTCAGAAGCATGAGTATAACTTCCGATTAAAAGATCGTTTCAATTCTGGGGCTTTCATGGGACACTGAAAGTGATGAAATTTATTGCAGTTTAACACCTTTGCCCTTTTCTGAGAGTGTCCGTACAAAGAGATCTCTATTTTCAGTTTCTCAAAGAATCTTCGACCCTATCGGATTTACTAGCCCAACTACGTTAATTACAAAACTGATTCCGCAAAAAAACATGGAAGATGAAACTTTCCTCGGATGAAAATCTTCCACAAAGCATAGAAAGCCAGGAGTTTCATGCCTGGCTCAAAAAGGTGCATTTCTTGAACTATTGTAAAATTCCAAAACGGTAACTGCTTAAATCGCCGTTTGCGGTACTTACAAAAGCTCAGAGTTGATTTAAACTCGAAATTCAGAAATGAATACTTGGCCATGCTATTCCGTTGAAGAGAACGAAAAGTAGACACATTACAAGTGGGTAATGTGGTGCTAATTGGAACTCCGGAGAAACACCTCAACTGGCCTTTGGGGCTCGTTGTTCAGGTATTTCCGGGCCCAGATGGTCATGTAATGGCCTTATCACACTAAAGGGAAAACCCGAGCAACTTTGCGCTGGACCAACTTTTCCAACGGACTTGAAGGCGTGGCTATCTTTAAGGGTTGCAAAAGTAAACAAACTCTCTCCGACGCCAAATAGTCATCGCATCGCTGATTTAGCGTGCAGGTTCTTATTTTACTCATCGTGAGTTGGTATATTTACACTGGATCGGCAGCAATTTCAGCAGCATCGGATGGGCAGCAATCTCTAATTCCTAAGTCCACTTGAATGCGGCCATAATTTTATTTACACGTGATTCTGACATCGAGCTAAGCTGCCAAGGTTTGAACATAGTAGTAATCGCCATTGCTCGAAATTGCTTATGACGTAGCAGGAAGATGTGCTCTGATTGGCCGAAATTTTGTCCGACTCGGATTTTTTCCTTCAGAAAGGAAAAAGTTGGAGTTCGCGGTCGTCAAGGTAACGGCGGAGAAAATCGTCCGGAAACTTGATTTGCGAGGAAAGTTGGTCGGATTTTTCTCAGTGTGATAGCCCTATAAGAGTAGCGAAGGTAAAAACGCCTCACTGGGAAAAGATAAGACCCGTCCAAAACCTCTATTCTTTAGAAGTGGCTCATCCTGTAGACCTACTTCCGCATGATCGATTTAAAGTGCTGCCAAATCCAAATCAAATCACAGACCCTGCAAGATCCTTCCATCTAGAAACATCTCTGGATCATCAGACTGATGAAACAAAGATACCTGAGTCAGTTACTGAATCTTTTATACCTGACAGACCTATTACCACCAGAGTCGGTAGACGAGTAAAAGTTCCTCATCGGCTGGATCTCTGAACTGAAAGAGGAGTATTTTGCAATTTTAGAAAAATGCTAGGTGAGAGGATTTTCAGGAACGTGCTTATTCAATGGTTGTAACTGTGACTTACTGAAAATGTTTGTCTCACACAGTAATAATATCTTAGAATTGGGTTTTTTTTTCGTGTTGTGGTTCTGTTTTGCTTATTGTAATAAAAAGGTGCGTATTGTGTAAAGCCAGACAGCACATAAGCTTAAATCAAGCTTGATATTTCTTTGATTTTGACGTATTAATACAAGCTTGACAGTTCAATTCATTTTAAGCTTGCAGCAAGCTTGGAGAAGTCATTTGAACTGTCAAGCTTGAATACAACTTGATGACTGCTTGATTTGGAAAGCCACATCCACAATCCACATAACAAATAATTTATCATCAGTCATAAATGTACTTGACCATAGAATTCAAAAAAAAAAAAAAAAAAAGATTCTATATTTCCAAATATTGAAATTCTTCAAGATAAAATACAATTATACTACGAAATTGATTTCAAAATCAGTCGTTTGTCTCGATTTTGGCCAGTATTGCCCAACATGAGTGTCGCGATATTGAAAGTTTTAAAACGTGTGGTGCTTTTAAGTTTATATTATGCTTATTTCCCTATTAGTAGAGTCTCTAAAACACACATAATTTTAATTTTGATTCATCCCATGGAAAAATAAAAGAAACAGATCAACACATCGGCCACTGATCGATCTCGCCAGAAAACGGCGTGATAACGATAACAGTCACTTCAAACTTTAGTGATTTGAGCGCAAGTCAGGTTGGTACATATTCTCTTGGAGCATTCTTTCAAAGTTACTTTTAATAATAATTTAGTTCAATTTTTCAAAGTATGTAATTGAAACATTATCTAAAAGAATATTGCTGTGCCGTGTATTATTTCATTGATTCTAACAATTACGTCCCTTTCTTGAGAGTGATTTTAAAGGCTTAGTTCACTGTTTCAAAATATATTATTGAGACATAATCTTAAAGAGTGTTGTTACACAGTGTATATTTTCTTTGATTCTAACAATTACATCCATTTGTTGAAAGCAATTTTTAATAAAGCTTTTGTTCCCTGTCTGAAAGCATATTATTGACACATAATCATACACAGTATTGTTATACCGTGTATTTTTTCATTGATACTAACAATTACTTCCATTCTTTCAAAGTTATTTTTAATAAAGGTTAATTCACTGTTTCAAAGTATATTATTGACACATAACATTAAAGATTATGAATATAGCGTTTATTTTTTAATTGATTCAAACAATTACGTCCATTCTTTCAAAGTTACTTTTGATAAAGGTTTAGTTCACTCATTCAAAGTATATTATTGACACATAATCTAAAAGAGCATTGCTATGCCGTGTATTTTTTCATTGATTCCAAACAATTATGTCCCTTTCTTGAGAGTGATTTTAAAGGTTTAGTTCACTGTTTCAAAGTATGTTATTGACACATATTCTTTAAGAGCATTGTTGTACCGCATATTTTTTAACTGACTCTAACAATAACGTCCCTTTCTTGGGAGTGATTTTAATGATTTCGTTCACTGTTTTAGTGTATGTTATTGACAAATATTCTTTAAGAGAATTATTGTACCGCATATATTTTCTTTGATAAAATTACGTCCATTTATTGAAAGTTATTGTTAATAAAGGTTCATCACAGTTCACTGTTTCAAGGTATATTATTTACACATATTCTGTAAGAGCATTGTTGTACAGCATATTTTTTCATAGATTCTAACTATTACGTCCCTTCGTTAAAGTCATTCTATATGAAGGTTTGGTTCACTGTTTCAAAGTATGTTATCGACACATAATTTTAAAGAGCCTTGATATAGCGCGTATGTTTTCAATGATTCTAACAATTGCGTCCATTTGTTGAAAGTTATTTTTAATAAATGTTTATTTCACTGTTTCAAAGTATTTTATTGAAACATAATCTTAGAGCACTTTTATATCGTGTATTTTTTCATTCACTCTAACAATAAGGCAGGGCCGGCCTAACAGCAAAATGCTGCGTGTGCAAGAATGAATTTTGGCGCCCCTTACAAAGAAAATGGATAAATGAAACCTCCCGAAAATTGTATGGGTCCTCTATAACTAAAATTTGTGAGAACTTAATACCAGATTTTGGAATTTTAAAAGGATTAATCTGAAACTAAAAAGCAGTAAAAAATAGTATACATCAAAGTATTTAATACACTTCATTATTATTTTTTTTAACGATTAACTTGAGCACTGATTCTTTTATTTATTTATTTTTAATAACGGGCGGGTACTTACCGATTTGGCATTCGCCACTGCAAGGGCCTGAAAGGCATTGGTCATTTTATTATGGGGACACCGAACGATCGAATATTCCTATTAAGGTACGGACAGTTTAGAGCGCAACTCATGTTGGGAATCGAACACGGACTCAAGGCGTGATAGAATGGTTCTTTTGCCACCATAGACAAAACTCATTAAGGACAAGAGGGGGGGCAATTGCCTCCGCCCCCCCTTAAAATTCAAGGAAATGCAGCCATCACCTATTCAAAAACGGTATTTTCTACAATAGGAAGCATTTTGCCCCCGAATGTTACATTCAAATTTGCACCTGCATTTCCCCAGCCCAACCACATTGGCAAATGCAAATTCGAGTTATACCATTCGTTTGTACTTCGTTTGTACCGGAATGTACCGAAATATTTTCGTTTGTACCGATACCGATACCGAGATACAGCGCCCCGTTTGTGGTCGGGCTGGGGAAACGGCAGCCCGACCACAACGCAAATTGCAAATTTGAGCTATGCCATTCGTTTGTACTTCGTTTGTACCGGAATGGACCGAAATATTTTCGTTTGTACCGATACCGATACCGAGATACAGCGCCCCCTTTGTGGTCGGGCTGGGGAAACGGCAGCCCGACCACAACGCAAATTGCAAATTTGAGCTATGCCATTCGTTTGTACTTCGTTTGTACCGGAATGGACCGAAATATTTTCGTTTGTACCGATACCGATACCGAGATACAGCGCCCCCTTTCTGGTCGGACTCGAGCTCGGGAAACGGCAGCCCGACTACAACGCAAATTGAAAATCTGAGCTATGCCATTCGTTTGTACCAGAATGTACCAAAATATTTTCGTTTGTACCAATACCGATACCGAGATACAGCGCCCCCTTTGTGGTCGGTCAGGGGATATGTAGGTCAAATTTGCGCCAATGTTAGCCACTACACCCCCTGGGCGGCGATTCTTTTAACTGACTTTTCACGTTTCAATAGGTGTACTGTACTGTACTGTACTGTACTCGCGTAAAATTTTCCAAAAAAATTCTTTTATTCAATTTATTGTCATGCCACACTGAGAAAACAATATGCCACTGGCATGTAAAAAATAATTGATTGGACTAGAATTGATGAGTCTATGTAATGCCTATAAATACTAAATCATAGAATGAGACATTTCTGAGGCAGCTTACCCAATTTTTAGATCTCTCCTCTATAATCTGGTGCTAGCACATAGATGAAAATATCTGTAAATTGTTCCGTTCGCTAGCGGTTAGACTCGAAAAAGGTCTTTCTGGTGCTCCAAAATCCAAACGGTGATTTGTCGTTACATACGAGTCATCCGGGGCCATCGCTAAACAACGGGCCTGCTTATGAGTTGCCATCGCTAAACAACGGGCCTGCTTATGAGTTGCCATCGCTAAAAATGAGTTTATCATTGAGGCCTGTTTTCCTCAGTCACAGTATTCTATTTTATTATTCTAAGTATTATAAATGTTATATTATTTTATTATTTTAAAACAATTTTTTTATACTTTTGTCGTACTAAAGAACATTAGATGTAGGTAATCGTTTTGTGAATCTTGCGCCATTTTCTTTCATGAAAATTTATCCTAAAATTCGAACATTTTGCTCTGAATGTAAAGGTAAGTGAACGCTTATAATGTATATAGAAATTCTAAAAATATGTATGTAAATCATGTTTAGTGAATAATTACTCATGTGTTATTTATAAATAAATTATTTTAATCAGAAATCGTTTTACTTGAGTAGTTTATTCTTGTAAATAAGCATGACATTGTGATACTAGTTAGACAATTTAATTTTGCCAGTTGAAAATGTTATTTATCAATTATATATGCCTTGATTATGTGATTCAGACTTACATCTGGTACAGTGCAGAAATACAATAAATTATAAATTATTGATTTTTGCCCGTTTATACAGAAACTTCAAATGTAGTTAATATTTTGTACAAGCGTTACATTATGCTTGCTGAATTCGTAAGTTCGATTGAGAAAGCGACAAAAGAATAATATATACTACATGAAATGTCTTTATTAAAGAATAATTAATTCAGGGATCGTGCTATAGAGCGTATTTTATCAATTTTCTCCAATATACAGGATATCCCGAAAACACTGAAATGCGCTTTAATACATCATTGGTTAAAGATTAATATTGAAATGTTTAAAATAACGTAGGAAATACGACTACGTTCATGAAATGTTCATTATAAAAATGTCTTTCTCATTTGTGTATTTAGTTATTTTAAAGTATATTAAATATCCACTTGTGAAACTAAAATAAGCAATCGTGAATCACGAGAGTAAGCACTAAATTGTTTTTCCTTCAAATTATATGCATCTATTTTCTTAATGCCAATATGTATCATAGCAAACAAATTAATAATGAGTTCGTACTTGAATTAGTAACACAATTACTACTTAAAACTACATTCAATAACGTTTGAAAGCACTAGGAAGCTTAAGAAATGCCTGATGTATACGTGAAGACTCGAGCATCCGTAGGCCTCTTTGGATGGCTCATCAAAATACACGCGCAGGCCCGTTACTAATTGCGAAGGCCCCGAGTCATCCTGCTTTGATTATCCAGAATACTACGCACTACAAATTCTTTCGTCGATATAAGTTGCGTGTATCACCTACACGCATCATTCTAAGATCTATTCTTCTAGTTTTGGGTCTGCGTCCCAAAACTAAAAGATCGATTTTGTTTTGGGACACAACCATCTATTCGTTCTAGATGAGGGCGTTCTTTTCTTTTCTCCTTGCTGGTAGAAAACAACAGACATAGTTTATAACAACAAAAGATTTATTCGATTTATGAAAATATTAGGTTGTAACGAAAGTTTTCCGCCACTGGAAGTATTGTCTGCACAAGCACAGTTCGCGTTGGTGACTTTGCAGGTATTTTGTCAAACGATTTTTGTTATTTGAAAGAAAAAGACTTGTTTCAGAGCACTGTGTTGTGAAATCTGTTAAAAAAATATCTTTATGATTAAGTATAAGGTGTCTGAAATGGAACTATCACGCTACCAGATTGAACCATCATTTACTCTCAGTTCTGTTGCAAAAAGTCAGCTACAGAATGACACCGAATCATCTGTACTGCTTAAGGTACTATTGTTGTATCACACGACATTATGAGGATTTGGTACCGAAATTTCAAAAACGAGGACTAGGACATTTAAGAAGCAGAGCACTCTGGCCGGCCTACTGATGAGGCCCGCCTACGAGAATGTGTGAAAGAAGATAAAATATTCATCCACTCGAGAGTTAGCTAAAGAGTTAGACATTAGTACCGTGTCCATTAGTCGCGCAAGGCATCGTATAAACTCGACATATAAGATCAATCGCTCGGTTTCGCATGAGCTGACTCAAGCAAATCTGGCGGAAAACTTTCGTTACAATCTGATATTAAACATCAACTTGAATAATAAATGAACATGGGTGGGATAATGATTATGGCTATCTACAACTGTTCAGTTCTCTCATAATAAAGTATAGAGGAAAGCTTGCAGCCAGTCTATGCTTTTCAAGTAACTTTAGTTGAACAAAAGTTAGTATAGTCAAAAGGATAATTTGCCTTTAAAATCACATAAAATATTTATATTTTTTCCATATTATTTTACTATACGACGAGGGTTGCTCTGAAATTTTTGAGACAGTGGCAGACGACAGGAGAAAGAAAAAAAAACAATGTTAAAAATCTGAACTCTTATGGTCGCAGGCGATAATTTGTGGCAACAATTGCAATTTATTTGAAGTAGAATAAATTTTGAAAGAAAGGAAAATGAACGAGAATCTGAGCGAGAGCATTATCGCGATCAGATTTTCTATGATTTTAAAGTGGGGTTAAATCAACAAGAATGCCTTCAACGTCTACAATTAGCATTTTGAAATAAGCTCCATCTCGTGCTACTGTATTCAACAGTGGCGGATTAATGCAAGTTTGTAGGGGGGGGAACATCGCCCCCTCCCCTTAATCCGCCCTTGGTATTCAATTGTCTCACAGAATTTCGTAGAGATCGAAGTTCTTCCCTGGATGGAGAACACACAGGAAGAACGGTGTAGTTCCAGAAAATCCGTTCGCTTTACAAAAAATATTAATCGATGATAGTTGCTGCACTTACCAAATGATATAGAAGGAACAGGTAACTTAACATTGGATCCTCAGTTATACATAAAAATATTCATGAAGAACTGCATATGAAAAAATTAGTTTGTCGTCGGGTCTCCCATAATTTAACAGAATACCAGGAGTTCGTGAATCTGCAAAGAAACCCTAAAACTATTGAAGGATGGTGGGTACCGCCGTATTTCTAAAACCGTAACTGATGATGAAACGTACATGCAATTTTTTGATGTTCTTACTCGTTTACTTTTGCAGAAAGTAAAGGATTGGTCTTTGAATATGTCAACAATGGTGAGAAGACATCGAGCAATGAAAATTGGAATGTATGCCGTTTTCTTTTCAGAAGGGAGGTACAGAAGGCAGTTACAGCTAACTTGTACACCACTAAGTGTCTTCCGAACACTCTTCAAGAAGTTAATAAAGGAGACTCCTGTTTTATCATGACGATGCATCTTCTCATACAGCAATATTGACAGTGGAATTTCTTTAATAAAAGCATATCAAAGCGATAAAATATCACCCTATTCCCCTGATCTTGCTATGTGTGACTTTTGGCTATCTTTTAACCAAGGGCGGCATCAGTGAGGGGGCTGGCCCCCTACGAAATTTTTTGTTACAACTTTACATTCGAATACTTCACGATTTCATACGTTCAATTTGCATTTTGAATAATTTATAGACCTCAATGGCCCACTCCGAGAATTCAGTCTATGGTCGCCCTTGCTTAAGAAAAATTTACGTTGTGGCCGAAGATGAGATTGATGAGGCTGTGAAAGCATATTTTGCTTCGATTCCCAAAAATGGGTGCCTTGAGCTTTTAAACTTTGTAAAATTCTCCTACAAAAGAGGGTTTTTTTTTAATTCTTCCAAAATTTGGTAAGTTTAACTTATACCATTAAGCTGTATCTTAAAAGTTTCTAAGTAATCCTCGTATTTTTCTCATTTTGGCGCCCCTCCGAAAAATCGGACGTGTGCGACCGCACAACGCCTTAGGCTGGCTCTGCAATTAGGTCCCTTTGTTGAAAGTAATTCTCTCTTAATAAAGGAATATTTCACTATTTCAAAGTATAACTATTCACACATCATCTTAGAGAGCATTGATATAGCGTGTATTTTTTTCATTGATTTTGACAATTACGTCCATTTGTTGAAAGTTATTTTTAATAAAGATTTATATAGTTCTCTATTTCAAAATATATTATTGAAACATAATCTTAAAGCGTATTGTTACACAGTGTATATTTTCATTGATTCTAACAATTATATCCATTTTTTGAAATTTATTTTTAATAAAGGTTTAGTTTACTGTTTCAAAGTATATTATTGACACATATTGTTTAAGAGCATTGTTGTACCGCATATATTTTAATTAACTCTAAGAGTTACGTCCCTTTCTTGGGAGTGATTTAAAGGTTTAGTTCACACACTTTCAGAGTATATTATTGACAAATATTCTTTAAGATAATTATTGTAGAGCATAGTTTTTCTTTGATACAATTACGTCCATTTATTGAAAGTTATTGTTAATAAAGGTTTAGTTCACTGTTTCAAAGTATATAATTTACACATATTCTCTAAGAGCATTGTTGTACAGCATATTTTATCATAGATTCTATCAATTACGCCCGTTCGTTAAAGTCATTCTAAATGAAGGTTTAGTTCACTGTTTCAAAGTATATTATTGACAAATAATGTTAAAGAGCATTGATATAGCGTGCAGGTTATTGTATCTTTATCCAGTCCTCTAGCAAATTGGTGAAATGTAGATGACTGCATGTTTTTCAATTCACACCTCACCGCAATCTTCCGAAATTCCAATGAAAGTCCTTTCACTTATATTCTCTCACCCAGCCCCCTATCAGCAAGTGGGTGGGAAAAAAGAAGAGTAAAAAATATGTGAAGGATTTTCCTTGTCCTCTGGCTCTCAGTTGGGGAGGCTCACACTAATTTGCTTCCCCGAAAAAATCGCCATGTTTGCGCCCGAAAAAATCGCCATGCCGAAAATATCGCCCTCTTTAACGTTATGCTAGTGGTGAAACTTAACAATTGGGGAATTGAGTCCCGCACTGTTTTCCGTTTCGCGGGATTTCGGGATAGAGTCTTATTGATCCCACAATCCCGCGGGGTTGGCATTTCATTCAGCTGAGAATTCCATTTCAACAAAGAAAAATAGGAAAAAGTAAGGATTTAAGCACCATGAAGTTTAATAGTTATAATTAATGCAATATCAGCAAACATCCTGTTCGAATTTTCGGTTTGTTCTGCTTTCCAGAGGTTAAAATTAGACTAAACTTCGTATTCTATTACGTCAGATAATTAAGTTTTGCACATTGTGGCATCAAAATCGGTAAATTAGAATACGAGATAGGAAATTTTCTGTTCCTCCCCATTCAGGGGCGTAGCCAGAAATTTTTCATGGGGGGGGTTACGACTACTACAACTCATATATATGTATACGCGTGTGCGATAATGTAGTGAAGAATATACATTTTGCATGGCAAAAAATTCCTCATGGGGGGGTTATGACCCCCCTAACCCCCCCAGTGGCCACGCCCCTGCCCCCATTGCTTAGCTTAGGGTTTTCTCGAAATAGGTGCTAGAGCTTAACTAACTACACTGTTGAGGACTTATTTTTCGTGTCAAATTTGGCGGTATTTCGCCAAAAAGTTGCCAAGCTTCGCGGAATTACATTTTGAACATTTGGAGCGTATCTTCCAATGGGGCTTGTAAAGCTTGTTTTCCTGCATTATACGCAATAACTTAGCATTACTCATTTCCATATCCAGGACGTAATCAAAATTAGCGGTTTACCGGGATTCTTCGGGAAATGGCTCTTTTTGGAAACTTCGCCTAACTTCTGCGACACCTATAAAATAGGAGGCAGCATATAGACGGAGGAGTTCAGTTCCCCATCGAACGCTTGTTAAGTTCTGCAATGTGCTGTTTCAAGAGATATTTTGCAAGTTTTTAGAAGCTTGCTTTTAAGTGTTGTGTGTAAATTCTTCGTTGCTGAATCCTGAGGGACTGTTTATGTTTACCCTGGTGAATTTCCACTGAATTTTTATCCAGTGGTAGTGTTTTATTTTGTGTGTGGAATAAGCACCTGTGAAAGCTTCTGTAGGCGGACTGCATAAGCAAGCTACTGACCGTTAGTGCTTGTGAATTTCGAACAGCTGATTGTTGGACGAAGTTCTAGAGGCAACAGTGTTCTATCCTGACAAGTGGACTATTTACAAGAACTTTCTACATATACTGGACTTTAGAACGACGAACCGAGAATTAAGCAATCTTGTGTAACAATACAACTTTTTGCATTTATAACATTAGAAGGATGATGCGGAAACAGATGAATATGGACATCTGTTCAGGGCCCGATCATCACAGTATTGGGCCCAGGGCAAACACAAATTTTTGGGCCTTTGCACCGTACCATAAATATTTTACGGGAAATTGCACGAAAACAGCATTATGCATCTAAGTTATTTTAGATACATATAGCTACTTAAATATACTGTTTGTTTAAACACTAAATATAAATACGTACATAGCAATAAATATTAAAGGATTTTTGTATACATTAATAGCATGTATTTATGAAAGGAAATGCAAAACTGGCCTAACATTATAGGGGGCTTCAGAATACTGTCACTTCTGCATATCAGTATTTGTATAGACGAGTTATCATTGCCTAGCTGAAGTTAATAGGGAGTTAAAGCAACCCAGTTTCATTCACGGTAAGGTTAATGTTAAATGTCACCAGATATTACAGTGCATACTTGCATAAACAGAAACTTTTAAATGTACATTTGTAGGATAATGTCGAGTGATTTTTAAGTTAATTTTTTAAAGAATATAAATTTTTTATCAAACATAAATTTGTTGAAAAATACAACATTTTTGGGCCCTTGAAATGGGTGTGCCCAGGGCAAGGCCGTAGCTAGGAAAATTTTTCGGGGGGGGGGTTTCAAGTTTTATGTTTTAATATGGTACTTTTTTCAGCACACTGAAATTAAAATTAAACAAAGTATGATCTCCAGCTTTGTGTTTTTTCATTTTTATTTAAAACGCGAAAAAAATGCATCCAAATTGAAACAGTGCTATGTAAGCAATATCCTATCGGGCGTAGCGAACCTCTGTGTTAGTGCAGCCTTTAAAGAATGACAAGCACTGTGTGACAGAGCAGGGCCGGCTGGACCATATAGGAAAACTAGGCGACTGCCTAGGGCGCTGACTCGAGAGGGGCGACACTAGCCAGGCAGCGGATGTTTTTTTTTTTTTTTTTTTACTCCTGCTGTCCGCAGTGCCACTCTCTTTTTATTCTAAGGAGTAGCGGACTGGTTACGTGAATAATGCAACGTAGGATCTCCCTCCCGGTCCACATGGGTCGAGACTGGAGCTTACATGTCCCAAACTCCAAAAATCACAAACTTATCACTCTGACTTTTTTATTTATAGAGGTCATAAACACGATACTGTGAAACTGTTTCGTGTTTCGATCTCCAATGGAATCGAGAGATGACTCACTATTTTTTGTGGAAAAAGAAATTTTTTTATTTACGATATTTCTTTTTTGTCTCTCTCTACGTGTAAGGGGGGGGGGTGAAAGAAGAAGAGAGAGAACCAATGTGGAGAAGCATTGAGACGAATGTGAGCTTTTGCTCCGATCATACTGCATTCTAATTATGGGAAATGTAAATACTGTGTAAAATTGTGTAAATAAAGCAGCCGTACATAGTGTACTTAGGGCACATTTTTGCTACCACCTTCACAAATTCCTACTACTATGATACATTAAACACTGTTTATTTAAAGAATTATTTGATGAGAATGAGAAATTTTGCTTGCAAGTGCCACGGAAATTGCATTTCCTTTTGGCCATACTCAGAAGACAGGTATGCATATAACGTACAGAGAAAAGAGTAGCATATTTAAGTGAAATTTATCACTTTGCGATCCTCAGAGAAACACAAGTAAAAAATTACATGCGGTTTGAATGAACTGAAGTGCAATAATTGTAGTTGGCGATACAAGGGATAATTTTTTTTCTACGAACAGTAAGTTATGTGACTGAAAATTTCGGGGGGGGTTTGAACCCCCAAAACCCCCCCTTGGCTACGGCCTTGGCCCAGGGCGAATGCCCCGGTTGCCCTGCCGATAAACGGGCCCTGCATCTGTTTCCGATAAAATTCGCTTTTCCCCTTCCTTTTTTTTTTAAACTTGAAAATTTCTCTGTCCACCCCTTTTTATTTTCAGCACATCTGCTCGATCAATCCTTTCCAACTGTGAAAAAAGGGAAATTCATCCACCCTGATAGAGCACCGAGAGACCGATGCAAAACATCCCGTACTATCTTTGTCACAGCATAAAATCAACAACACTTCCTCACTCCTGTCCAGCTGCATATAATTCTGCATTTAGGTGATTACAGTGGCAGATGTTCCTCAGCATAAACACAAATCTTTTTATTCTTCAGCAATGAACATTGTGTCATCATTCTTAAAATATAATGTTGCCGATAAAGCTTGAACAAACATTTTAAGTGAATATAGATATGTTTTGGAGTCAAAATAAGAAGATTTTTAAAATATACATTATTAATTTATTTTTGCCAGTTTTTCTAGCACCTCCCCCCACTCTAAACGCTTTTCACCCCACCACTAGGGAACCATTTGGTTTATGCTAATGCGTAAATCGCGAATAATTACCAAATAATTTTTAAAAAAGGTAGGAGATATATAAGCTGTTTCTTGCTGTTAAACATTAATGAGGAAGAAACTAAGGCAGATACATAATGTACGTAGCAGACTGTACTGTATCACGGTATATATAAGGGTGTCTGGAGTGGACACGCCCCTTATTAGACGCAAAAACGCTAATTTTGCGTCTAGTAACGCATATTTACCCCTTTTGTATCCGTGCCTCAAAATAGTGTAAATCAAAATTATTTTTAAATTTCAGATACATTTTGAAAATTTCATATTCATTTTGCTTACTCTATAACTTTATGAGCAATAAATAAAGTTTACTAAAAAAGCAGATTGAAAATTTGTAATTGAAATTTTTTACAAAATATTTTTAGTAAAATTTTATTTCAAGCATATTTTATAGTAAGAATGGACCTCCCCTCCCCCCCTACCTGGACCATTCCGATCTGAAAGCTATAGCTACACCCGTGGATAGTGTAAATAAGTAATAAGTAATATGGATTAAAGTACAAAATACCATAATAATAAATATTTCTTGAAATTAAAAGTGTTTTATTCATCTTTCTAAAACTAAAAGATAATCAAGATTAAGTTGCATTAATACATCCTCTTTTTCTTGAGGCCTGTTTTATTGAGAATAGTTACAATCATTTTTCGAGGATGTAACTACTTGCAAATTTTTGTTGCAAGTAGTTGCAATTATTTTTCAAGAAAACGCCCCACCAGTGACATAGCGCATAGAGCGCTGAACTGGGAGACGGAAAGTGCCCGGTTCAAAAACAGGTCGCGTCCGCCGACCTAACCGTTCGGAGTTTTCCGTGGTTTTCTCCGAAACTTAGCGTAAATACGGGTTAGGACCCCTTAGAAAGACCCCCACGGAGGGGGTGTCCTCCGTGGGAGGTTGGAGGGTGACCCCCATCAGCCTAGAGCCCTCGTGTAGCTAACTGGCCGTAATCCCACAACACAACACATTTTTCAGGCAAATATTCGCTTCTTACCGTGCGGAGAGCGGGTACGCAGCTAGTATTTTTTAACACCAAATTGTATCCCCCTAATTAAAGCTACACTTTGATGCAATTTGTGTAAGGCCGTCGACATGCTTTATTTCATATTACACGCATCAAAAACTCAAGTGTTGCATTCGCAAGATATCGAGGATGTATTTATTTGCACGGGAGAATTTTCCAAAATAATGCAAATTTTCAGAGCCGAAAAATGGCCAAGCAGATTTCGTTTTCCGGCATATCCGGCATCGATTACAATTTTTTTTCTCAACATATGCATATTTGAGATGAGATGGAGCTCAGCCCAAGTCCGAAAGCCGGAGCCCAGGATCGAACCGTGCTCGGGCTCCGTGATTCCCGATTGTGTTCGAGCTCGGGCTCATGAGGAATTTCTCATTGGTTGAACATGCCCCTTGTGAACAGATTTTAAAAAGGGATTCATGGGAGGTATAAAGAATTACGAAGTGCATTAAGAGTTTGTTATAATAAATTTGTCTTTAAGGGTGTATGTCGAAAAAAAAAAAAAAACGAACTCTTTTTAGTCTTGGTACACAAATTGAAATAAACTAATAGCGCCATGGTCTCCAAAAAATTCCAGAGGGTTCTTCATAAGCTGATTTACACACTGCAATAAGCGAAGAAGCTGTGGCTTTTGTGAAAATTTCGGAAAAAATTCTTAAACAGGGATCTGGGCTGCAAGATTTTTCGAAGAGTGACACGCTTTGCGAAAATTTCCGATTTTTAAGAATTTTTTTCTAATCAAGTTTTGAAACTGATACAGATGGATCGTTTATTTCAGTATGTAGTACAGATTGTAAAGAGACAGTTTCAAAATTTGGAAGTGCCTGGCATAAATATTTCATTTGCACTTGTACCAAAATCACAAGATTTTTTTCGAATAACACCGTTAATTTGCACTAAGCAGCAAAACTTACTCGCTTAAACCAAACGAGCGAAATTCGATCAGTCGGAGCGATTTTTGGCCCGGTTTTCAAAAAGTGCCCTTCTCCTTTAGGAGCGTTTTTCGATCACAAGAGCAGAGCGAAATATAACAATAAGCGAGTAGGGGAATTCTCGGAAAAAAGGCGAAGCGAGGAGCGGAATTCTCAGAAAAAAGAGGAAGCGAGGAGGGAATTCTCAGAAAAAAGACTACTTAAAGTGCACTTTTGCGGAAATACCGGTTGATTTCCATGGAAACAGATCGCTCCGCAATGTGTCGTTTTTTTCGCTCTTTGGGTTTAAGCGTGTATGATATTTTATCGAGGAAGTAATTGATTTTTATTTATTAAATAGCCAAAATTTCGGGCTCGGGCTGTAAAAAGTGAGCGCGAACTCATCTCTAATGAGTAATATTTCGAAATAATACGTAACAGGGTGAGACATATCCGAGGAGGAAAAACATAGCAAAAGAGGAAACCAAGCGAATCCTAAACAACAGGCATTCCAATCGCGATAACAGTTTTTCAAAAATCTTCATTATTATTGCTGTGTAGCAGTAGTTTTGGCCAGAGCAACCTTAAAGCTTTGGAATATCCGTCTGAGAAACTTCATTGAAACAAAAAAAAAAAAAAAAAAAAAAAGAACAAAAAAAAAAAGAAAAAAGAAATATAAGAAACGCTACGTGTACAATGGGGAAGACTGGACAGTTAGTGGTCCCTCGAAAGGGTAACTGCCATATAGTATTCCCAATACCAAGGGCGGATTAGAAAAAAGTAATTAATGTAAAAGATCCCATTTTACTTCCATAAAATGGATGTATATTTCAACCTTCTAACTAACCGCCCTCCCCGACAAACTTACATTAACCCTTTGAGGGGCAACCCTTTCCCAATGCTGAAAAAAGGGCAGCCGTTGCCATCACTCGACTTAACGACCGGCAAGATGGCGGACGATCGAAACGTTCATCGCGGCCACAGATCTAGAGATCCTTTTTTTTTTTTGACGCAGCTGGCTGTGCCGCACAGCCAGCTGTCGTCAAAAAAGGGTGCAGTTTTTTTTTCAGAAATGATCTACTTCGGATCTTTTTAGAATGCAGGTAAAATTTTGCGAAGTACCGTTTCAGGAAAACAGTGAATATATTTCTTACTTAACCCTTTAACGCGCAGTGTTCCCGGTCTGGAAACACCAAACTCTGACGTTTTGACTGTTGCCAGTCACGAAGAATAGATTGCCTTTCTATAAAAATAGTTGCGGGTGACATAGCTCCACGAGAATCCTTTACTTTTTAGCACGTCATTTCTTGTAAAAAAAATGGTCACGATTATTTTGAACAGCACTGACATCTGCTGAAAAATGGAAGAATGCGAGAACAGCTGGATAGATTGCCCAATGCTGAAAAAAGGGCAGCCGTTGCCATCGCTCGACTTAACTACCTAAAGATGGCGGACAATCCTGAGAAGCTGGCTGTGCGGCACAGCAAGTTGTCGTCCAAAAAGGGTCTGTAGATCTGTGGCACGCGATGAACGTTTCGATCGTCCGCCATCTTTCTGGTATTTAAGTCGAGCGATTGCAACGGCTGCCCTTTTTCAGCATTGGGAAAGGGATGCGCCTCAAAGGGTTAATGATACAACTTCTGTGATAAATATGTCCCAACCATGATCGAGTGGGTAACAGAGTGAAATTGGTAGACGGTTGGAGTGGGGAGGTCCCAGTTTCGAGCCTCCATCGCGCGGCTATCGATCTAACGGTCGGAAGTTTTGGTCGGCTTTCTCCAGATGTAACTTGTTAGAACACCTTCAAAAGTCTTCTAACCAAGGCATCTCCCATCCTAGGCAGATCGCCCTTGCGTAGCGTTGCCATAACAACACAAATCAAATCAAATCTATGATAAATATAAACTACTAGCCGCCAAGGTGACCCGCTCCATACCTTACTCTTCTTTATACTCAGTACAGTGTTCACTAAATTTCTGGAATCATAACAATTTAGTCAACACTGCATTGAGTATAAAGAACAGTAGGGTATGTGGACTAAATTTCTGAACTCATTTCAAGGCCCTGCCAAGTGGCATAGCTTGCGCACTTTGAACTGGGAGACTAATGGCCTTATCACACTAAAGTGTAAATCCAGGCAACTTCGCGCTGGACCAACTTTTCCGACGGACTTGAAGGCATGGTTATCTTTAAGGGTTTCAAAAGTAAACAAACTCTCTCCGACGCCAAATAGTCATCGCATCGCTGATTTGGCGTGCAGATTCTTATTTTACTTGTGCGTTGGCATATTTATATCGGATCGGCAGCATCGGATGGGCAGCAATCTCTAATTCCAAAGTCCACTTGAACGCGGCCATAATTTTATTTACGCGTGATTCTGACATCGAGCCAAGCTGCCAAGCTTCGAACATAGTCGCCATTGTCGCCATAACTCGAAATGGCTTATGACGTAGCAGGAAGAAGTACTCTGATTGGCCGAAATTTCGTCCGACTCGGATCTTTTCCTGCGGAAAGAAAAAAGTTGGAGTTCGCGGTCGTCAAGGTAACGGCGGAGAAAACCGGCGGAAACTTGATTTGCAAGGAAAGTTGGTCGGATTTTTCTCAGTGTGATAGCCCTATTAAGGTGCCTGTTTCGAAACCAGGTCGCGTCCGCCGACCTAACCGTTCGGAGACTTCCGTGGTTTTCTCTGAAACTTCGGGTAAATACGGGTTAGGATCCCTTAGAAGTTCCCCAAGTTAGGGCAATCCCACTCCCGGCCTGGATCCTTAGCGAAGATAATTGGCCGAAATCCACATTTTCATTTCTGGACTCATTTCAGCGGAAATCATGTTTACTTGTTTTAACGGTATTTGTCATTAAATTTACTTAAGTTAGGGTTGCTACACATTTTGGGTGTCATCATGAAAACCGATGCTGAAACAGCCAATGGCTAAAATGTGCTTTAGCCCAATGCAGGATGACATTTTTTAGAAGGGTGATGAATGTGCCAAATATTGCAAATTTGATACTTTTAGCTGTGAAAAAGCCCGAAAGATCTTGTATTTTTGTGTATCCCCCCGATTATTGCTATTTTATAATCTAGCCACTGCGTGACATGAACTTGCTCCATTGGACGCCATTGAATTGTTCATTTCGATTTTTACCCATGCGTATTGTTATTGCACCCATGTTTACATCTAGCTGTTGCCGTTTGCAGCGTGGAAATAGCGTCTATTTTGGTACCGCATACGTTAGCGTATTATATAAGAAGAAGATTACTATTGTTTCGGTGTTTTACGTTCAAATAAATTTGAGTTAAATAAACTGGAATCTTCTATCGTATTCATAATTATAATGCTGAAAAACATTTACACGCAGTTTTATATGTATTTTGTAACTTGCATTTCTTCACTTCAGAAAGTATTTTTTCAAGCATTTGAGTCTATCTATCATGTATTTTGTATCAAAAACACATTTTTGATGCATTTCACTCAACTCTGGCCGGGCCCTGGACGATTCCCAAAAGAAAAATACTCCACAAAATGCACCCTCAAAGGTCACATGGTATATGAGCAGATGGTACGACAAATTTTTCCTTGTTTCCAATCCCGTCTCATAAACAAACAATTCTGTTGTTCCTATGCAGAGGAGAAATTGGAGAAATAAGGCAGACGATAGTGGAGCTGTTTCAAGTAGTCTTGTCTGGCAGTCTGGGATCTAGTTTGTAGTGACAGTTTGTCCCCCTTTTATTTATAAATTAGTTAGAAATTTTACAGAGTACCCTTTTATTTAGAAAAGAACGGGGGGCTAAAATAAGCGCCATAGAGCGATCCCCCCTCCCCCCAATTCCCCATGTTTTATGACACAGGCCAAATGTGTGCGTGTATTCCCGCACGGGATCGCGTTGCCGTCTTGCCAGGGGCGAGCCCCTCTTGAGCTCCAGATCGAGTTTTTCTCGATTTTTGAGTCGCCCCGGTGGCGATGCTTACCGTGCCGGGGCCGCCCCTGCTCCGTGCATTGTGCGTGGCCGAGCGAACCTGTTGGAAAAAAAAAGGGGGCTTCCTGAAAAAGAGAAATGGCTAAGCGAATATTTTGCCTTTCCTACAAAATCGTCGAATGTGTGTGTGGTTTATCGACGGTATTTTATTTCTTAACACTTTAACGCGCAGTGTTCCCGCTCTGGGAACACCAAACTCTGCCGTTTTGACTGTTGCCAGTCACTAAGAATACACTTGATTTCTATAAAAATAGTTGCGGGTGACATAGCTCCACGAGAATGCTTTACTTTTTAGCACGTCCTTTCCCGTACAAAAAATGGTCACGATTATTTTTAACAGAGCTGACATCTGCTGAAAAGTGGAAGAATGCGAGAACAGCTGGATAGATTGCCCAATGAACCTGATTTCCGCTGAATTGAGTCCAGAAATGAAAATGTGGATTTCGGCCAATTATCTACGATAGGGATCTAGGCAGGGGGTGGGATTGCCCTAACTTGGGGACTTTCGAAGGGATCCCAACCCGTGTTTACCCGAAGTTTCAGAGAAAACCACGGAAAATCTCCGAGCTGGTGTGAGGAGGAACATGTTAAGGGACAATTTAGTAATTTTCGTATAATAAACTGTAAAATTAAAAGAATGTCTTCTTTCATCAGTTCATTTATTGCTTGTTGGTCTACTGAAAACCGCCTTATAAGGTTGGAAGAACCAATGAACGTACAATAGTCGATGCAGTCTTTAACAAGTTCTTTCGACCGGAAATATCTGTTTCACAAAAATGTTTTAACACAGCGGTTCTCAACCTTTTAACGACCCCCCCCCTCACATTCTCCAGCATATATTCAGTTTCTTAGATCTTTAACAAGGAACATTTAGTCAAATTTTCTACAAAATATTGTTATCAGTAAAGTTTGAATGAACATTTTAAGCGAAAATGGATAGATTTTTGAGTAAAAATGAGAATAAATAAGATGATTTTTAAAAAAAACATGCATCACTGCTTGCTCTTTGGTTTTTCTTGCGCACCCCTTGCAAACGCTCTGCGCCCCCCTTGGGGGTCGCGCCCCACAGGTTGAGAAACGCTGTCTTAACATATTCATTCCCCCATTCGACTCTTCAGTTGTGCCCTGTATTTTCCGATTACATTGCATTTAATAATGTATTGGCACTGAAAATTGGAAGGGGGGGGGATAATGCTCCCTGATTCCGCATCCAGGACTCGTAATTGGATGTGGGGGGCTATGACATCAGGTTGTTAGTTTGTGAACATGTATTTCGGATTTGTGTGCTTAGCCCGAAGCTGGCTTAAAAATCCACGTCAGAATGACTTCAGTTCTTTTTCTACTTGAAATCAAGCGCTGCTCACAGTTTCCGAATGCCTTTTATTGGTCGCATTCGTAAACACCAAACAAGTTTTCATCTAAGATGTTCGTAAAGGAAACTGAGGGCATTCAGTTTATAAAACAGAGCAGAGCGTTCGTATACAAGATTGAGTTCGGCTAGTTTTAAACTTAGGTAAACTGAGCACGGAGCAGGTTCATCCAGTTGTTGAGCTAACAGACTTGCTGCACGTTGTTATGAAATGGCGTCCATAGTTACGAAAAGTATGTTGCATGATATGTTGTTATAAAAAAGTATTTTACGTTCGCTGAAGATGCTAAAAACTGCAACAAACTCTATTAACGTTCAGAAGACGTTCAGAAAATGTGTTCTGAACGTTAATAGACGTTCAGAGAACCTGTGTGTGTTTGCTGGGAAGGTTCTTGTCTCCGAAAATTTCATCCACGAAATGAAATTGAATTTTTGACCTATTTTCGGTGAAAGAGACATTAGTTTTTTGGCAAAGTATGGTCGGAAAGTCCACTAAAATTTCAGCACTCGTTCCAAAGT
Organism: Cheiracanthium punctorium; assembly: GCA_038373885.1. Taxonomy (NCBI): domain Eukaryota; kingdom Metazoa; phylum Arthropoda; class Arachnida; order Araneae; family Cheiracanthiidae; genus Cheiracanthium; species Cheiracanthium punctorium. The sequence continues at coordinate 46,353 of JAWZYV010015498.1, forward strand.
GATTATTAACAGCTAGATGAAGATCCACGTTTCCGACCCCACATTGCTATGGGATTCTGAATACTTATTACATGCCATACCTCGGCATACATTTTGTACCAAAATTTGCCTGACATCCTGTATAGATAATTCACTTCTTATGAAGAAGAAGGTTTTATGTATGAAATCGACTTAGGAAATATGACTTACACTTTCTGAGAGGATGTAGATCACCTACACAATTGTGGGCTCAAAGACATGATTCACTTTTACGGAGAACAATATTTTAACCCTTTGAGGCGCAACCCTTTCGAAATGCTGAAAAAAGGGCAGCCGTTGCCATCGCTCGACTAACTACCGCACAGCCAGCTGTCGTCAAAAAAGGGTCTCTCGATCTGTGGCACGCGATGAACGTTTCGATCGTCCGCCATCTTGCTGGTCGTTAAGTCGAGCGATAGCAACGCCTGCCCTTTTTTCAGCATTGGGCCATCTATCCAGCTGTTCTCGCATTCTTCCATTTTTCAGCAGATGTCAGTGCTGTCAAAAATAATCGTGACCCTTTTTTGATGGGAAATGACGTGCTAAAAAGTAAAGGATTCTCGTGGAGCTAGGTCACCCGCAACTATTTTTATAGAAATCCAATCTATTCTTCGTGACTGGCAACAGTCAAAATGTCAGAGTTGGGTGTTCCCAGAGCGGGAACACTGCGCGTTAAAGGGTTAAATATGAAACCGACATAGAAAATTCGACTTATGCTCAAATACTTTTATGCGAAGGTATGTATTTTAAAAGAAAAGAAATTCGAACATAAGTAAATTTTTTTTTTATGTGGAGTTTGCGAATAATTTTTATTCTCTCCAAATTCAAGTAGATGAAACAACCTGGATACTATTGAAACAGTTGTAGAAGATGAGGCTTTTGTCCGGAAACTTTATATGAAACACACTTACTTTTCTTGCCGTAAGTGCAATATACATCTAAAACATTGTTTATGGGATTTGCTTTTTAATTTTATATGCCAAATTTTTGTCGGGCATAAGGTTAAGGTGAAAATAAACATTCAAAAAACTGGTGTTATAAGATAAAATAAATAAAAACTTTGTGAAAAGTGTGTTTTTTTTTCACAATGTTTTTATTTATTTTATGAGGTTAAGGTGATCACTGGAAAGCGGATCGTTCAAGCTGGCAGTTTACGAATGTTTGCTCCGGACAATTCTTTAGGGGCGTTGGCAACAGGCATGCCGAACCTATAAATATAAGGCACAGACCGTTCACATCTCATAACCATTTTCTTTATCCTGCGCTCTTATATAATCGTGATTTTCTAATAACTGATAGGTTTTGATTTTTTTCTGTAGAATATTTCTACGAAGGCTAAGATGGGTCGTTTCAGCCGGTAAGCCATTAAATTTTAACTCTGTGTGATGCCATGCTTTCTTAGAAAATATTTAAATGTACATTTATTTCGTGAATATATATATATATATATATATTTTTTTTTTTTTTTTGAGGAATTGTACGGGGCCAGGGATTGACAAAACTTGTCAAAGTATGGGGAGTCTGCAAACAGTGTTAAGAGGCACGTATATATTTTATTACAGCGGTAAGGGGAGGGGGGGGGAGGAAGGAAGTCCAGGGAATCATTAAAAATATGGTTTTAAACATTTAAACAGAATTTTATTAAACTCATTTCGTAGAATAAATGAATATTTGTTAAGTTTTCTGTGAACATAAGTTAAAAAAAAAAAAAAAAAAAAAGTGAGCTAAGATTGCGCAGTGGATATCACAAATAAACGTATTTGAGTTCTGCTCGTGGCCCCCTGGGTCCAGGCCCAGGCACCTACGCAGTTTCAATTTTTAATTACTATAATATAATTAACACAAACTAGAAAAAAAATTTTGAATGCGTTTTTCATCCAACGAAAATTTAGACAACAGCTATAATTGTATTTTGAAATTTAAAATTACGTTTATCATAAACTGTTTATTGTGAAAGTATAGTTAAATTGTCATTGCGTAAGTTGTGTGAGCTTGTGTGCGTATTATCTCCATCCTTTCTTCCTACGGGCGGGCCCACAAGAGTATGACAGGAGGGGCAATTGCCCCCGGGCCCGGTCCTTATTGGGGGGAGGGCGTAACTGGATGGAAATTTTAAGTATAAGGTTTTGTTTTAAATACTATGAGTCCTGTGTAACCATTATTACCAGTCCTAACGTTAGGCATGAAACGTAATGCATGCATATGATACTTTTGTTATTTTTAAGTAACATAATTTTATAAACTAGCTACCATAATTATTTGCATGCTCAATTGCACCCTAAAAAGAGTGTGGGTAAGCAATAACTGCAAAAATGCGCCTTTTCACAGTATAGGAACCTACAGACCACATGCCCCTTCCCCATAGGAGTCGGAAGCCCCAACAACTTTAAAATAGTTAAATGCGTTTCTTAGGCACGTAGGCCTACTTTTCAAATATTACGTATTCTATTGCCCAGCAATGGGGGCCCCTTTTCAATCGATAGCCGAGGGCCCCCAAAGGAGCCATTCCGAGCCTGCATCATGGGCCCTTAAACAGTTTGATTTAGTAATCTTACTTGTTCATAAAGATAGGGTCAAAAGAGAATATTTTTTTCCTCTGTCCACACCCACACTAGAGATGAGTTCGGGCTCATTTTTTGAAGCCCGAGGACTTTTCATCCGAGCCCGAGAAATATTATTTAAGTCTGAGCCCGAGCCCGCCCAAGCCCGAAATTCCAGCTAAAGATTAAAAAAAAATTCAATTACTTCATTGATAGAATACAATAAATTTTGCCGTTTGTGCAAATTAAAGACAAATATAGTTGCAAACTCCCAATGCACTTTCTAATTCTTTGTATCCATCCTTTATCAAAAAATGGCGGATCTCATGACTAAGGAATATAAACCGCCGTTCTAAAATACCCAAAGAGCTTCACGCACCTTCTAGGCGCCCGTCCCGCTATTTTTATTTGTTTATTTATTTATCTTTTATAAGTACTTTTATTTTCCTCACGAATCACTTTTTAAAATCTGTTTCAAGCCGTTTGTTCAATAAAGAAGAAATTGTTCATGCGCCCGAGCCCGGATACAATTGTGAATTACATAGCCCGGTTCGGGCCCGGGCTCGGGCTGAGCCCGTCTCATCTCTAACCCACACTCGCCCAATAATCAGGTTTTAACGCCTTGGCCCACATTAACGTTTTAGAAAGATGATAAAGTAAATTTTTATTTAAGCATGTATTTCAAATTTTTCAGCGAGTCCAATATTGTACGTCAAGACTGTCAAATTCTTGTTTTCCGCAGTTAAGTAAATTAAACCATAACTAGCCAAGGTCAAAGCGGCCAGCTTTGTCGCCCCCATACCTTACTGTTCTTCATAGTCAGTGCAGTATTGGCCAATTTTTTGGTCTCATTTCAACGAAAATCGTGTATCTTTGTTTTTAACAGTATTTGTCATTCAATTTGAATAGGTTAGGAATGCTACAAATGGTACTTGCGTATTATTCCGGCGGCCATTCCAGAAAATTTATTTTTCATGAAATGTGACCGCAAACAGTTGCCAACCGTATTCGGAACCATCCATAATTGAATTTGTTCGGCAAAAAAAAATCTCGTCTTGACGGACCGCCCGGATAATACGTAAGAACCCTACAAATTTTGGTTATCGTCGTAAAAGCCGATGTTGGCCATGGTAGCGATGCCAAAGTTACATAGCTGCCAAGTGTTCAGACTTCGCCGGAGTTTCTCCGATATTTTTAATTTGCTCCGGAAATACGATAATTAACGAAAAACTCAGATTTTTCGGTCTTCAAAATTTATTTATAGAGGCAGGGAGAATTTTTCAATCTTTATTTAACCTTCTTGTAAATGAATGTCTTCTACTGTGCATTTCTTTATTGAAGTATCCAATATCTAATGATTAAAAATTAACCCTTGTATTGCAATTTTATATTTGTTTTTATGAATTGATGTTATTTAAATTCACTTATGATTTTCTGCATATTGCAGTTGAGGTCAAATTCAAATTTGCTTAAAATATCTACCTTTGAAATGTGTTTGTGAAATACTTATTCATGAATTATAACATGGCTGCCTGCGCAGATGGTTGTTATAACATACTGCGTCACTAGTTTAAAATAATTGTTTTAGTTACTACTGCTGTATTGTGTGGTTATCAGGGCCGGACTGGGAGGGTAGGGGGGTTATTGTGCAACCGATAAATAATAGGATGTGTTAACACCATACCTCTCCCCCTGCTCCGAAAGTTATTATTAATTGATTGATAATTAATGCATTAGTAAAATATTGATCTATCAATTAATATGCGTCATTCATATTAATTAATCCCTTGTTCATTCAGGAACCCTCATTCAAAAAATTTTGAGAACTACATTTAAAATGAAGTGCTTTGAAGCCTTCCGGGGAGCAATTGCAGCTGCAAAAAATTTTTTGTCTAACTTCATTCAAGTGCCATCAGTATAGCACTTTTTATTTTCTTTTCTGTTTGGGGGGGCCCACCCGTCTGCAGACAGTCGGACACCCTGGCCAGTCCGGGCCTGGTGGTTATCGTTTTAATTATTACTGCAGTATAGTGTATTATTTTTTACTCCATCTATAAAGCACTATGTCTAGTTCTCCTTGACTAATCCTTTTTCTTTTCTCTTTAAAAAAAGTGAAGATTTCCTATAGTTTAGAAACTGTTAGATTTTTTTAAAATGAAGTTAACCCCTCCCTCCCCGTCTTAATTTTTCGCTTATGGCGCCATTATATGGATGTTCCTATATTTTACAATTGGAGGTTGGCAGCTCTGCAAGTACTATCAAAATGCATGAAGAGACATTATGGGTGACACAACCATTCACAAAATGACAATGAAAATACTGTGTTCTACTAATGGGTACTTTTTTAGTTTAATAACGCCAGTGTCAATATGCCAAAGTTAATAACCCGATATTTTTATAGCGTGGTTGCATTATTTAATACGTATCTTCGGTTACAATAATATAAAAGAAACACGAAATAGGGATGAAATGTGCTTTAGCCCACGGCATGGCAACTTTTTTTTATGTGCGATAAACGCACGAAGTATTGTAAATTCGACTGAACTGTGAAAAAGTCCGAAAGATCTTGCATTTTTGTGTATCCATTGTTATTTTGTGGTGTAGCTACTGCGTAACATAGGCTTGTTCCATGTTCCATTTAACGCCATTGAACTGTTAAATTGGATTTTTTTGCACATGCGTTATTGTAAATGGCAGTTGCTGTTCTCAGGGTGGAGATATCGTCGATTTTGCTACCGCATACGTTAGCATATTGTATAAGTAGATTCAGAAGTGAACGTTTGGATTTGTGAGGCGATTCGAACCGTATGCTAAAGTAAACATTCGGTAGGAGAATCTGCTCCCAGGGACGTGCATATAGGGTTTTAGAGACCAGGGCAAAAAACTGAAACTTGAAATTTGTCTACTGACTAAATTGTGGATCTTGACCTCCCCCCCCCTACACAAACCCGCTGCTGCTATTGACCAAATAAACTGGATTAACCCTTTGAGGCGCAACCCTTTCCCAATGCTGAAAAAAGGGAAGCCGTTGCCATCGCTCGACTTAACTACCAGCAAGATGGCGGACGATCGAAACGTTCATCGTGTGCCACAGATCGAGAGACCCTTTTTTGACGACAGCTGGCTGTGCCCGGCACCAGCTGTCGTCAAAAAAGGGTCTCTCGATCTGTGGCACGCGATGAACGTTTCGATCGTCCGCCATCTTGCTGGTCGTTAAGTCGTGCGATGGCAACGGCTGCCCTTTTTTCAGCATTGGGCAATCGATCCAGCTGTTCTCGCATTCTTCCATTTTTCAGCTGATATCAATGCTGTTAAAAAGAATCGTGACCATTTTTTGACGGGAAATGACGTGCTAAATAGTAAATGATTCTCGTGGAGCTATGTCACCCGCAACTATTTTTATAGAAATAAAATCTCTTCTTCGTGACTGGCAACAGTCAAAACGTCAGAGTTGGGTGTTCCCAGAGCGGGAACACTGCGCGTTAAAGGGTTAATTACGATTTTCCTGCAATACTTTTCCATAAAGCCCTTCACACACAGGTTCTCTGAATGTATTAACGTTCAGAAGACGTTTTCTGAACGGTAATAGACGTTCAGAGAACTTGTGTGTGTTTGCTGGGAGCTGCATTCTGGTTACTTTGTAATTTTTCGCGTAGCTTTATTTTTCAAATTGCTAACTCTATATTTTTTGTCCGCTATGCTTATTCAGCTTTCAGTACTAAGTCTGGAAGTGAATTTGACTGCTTGATATCTATAAATTAAAGTTTATTAGCGACCGTAAATTTTAGGACCCTGGGCGGTTGTCCCATTTGCCAACCCCTAAACACGGCTCTGTCACGCCTAAAGCTGTGCCGTACCTTGCAGAATACAAACATACGTTAAGTAGAGATCGTGGCAGGTTTTCAGATTTTGAACATTGGCTTCCTAAAGCCAAGCGCTATTTTTCAGAAGTCGTAAAGTTTTGTTTCACCATCCTCAAAGTAATTGAAATGTGCTTTTGATGTGATATAAGCCCGCTGTTTTTTAGTTTTCTTTCTAGTTAGAGCTTTTTAGCGAAATTTATGCACTATTTCTCGGTCTCCTCTGTCCCCTCTAGCCGAAAATTTCTTTCTGGGGGGGGGGAGGGGGAGGACTTCTCCCCCGGTCCGGTACACCCGTACCCATTGGTGACAGTGTTTTGCTATCTGTTTGAGCAAATAAAACACCTGGACACTAAAGTCTAACAGGCAATTCCATTTTAACTCGTGCTACATTTTTTTTTAATCTCATTTTTAAAATGACTTAATAATAAAATTAATTTTTTCTTTCAACAAAATTCAAGCTGATCACAAATTTCCTTTTGCAATAAATCGTTAAACATCTTATGACGAATTTTTTGAAATATTGGTTAAAATTGCTCCGTAACTCGTACTACCAAAAAAGACATTGAAGTATGGGTAGAAAAGTCAAAGTTGTATTCCTACTAAAATTCTACTTAAGTGCTATAAACTTTATGAGAGTATGTATGTACCTTTTTTATCACAAAATATCATTTAGTTTTATATGGGATATTTTATAAAATTGGCTGTTGAATTAAGTGTATGTATGGTAACTCATGCTACAAACACGGCTGCAACATTTTGTTTGTCCGTGAACGTGTATTTCGGATATGTGTGCTTGGATCGAAGAAATCCGCTTATAAATCCACGTCAGAAGGACAACACGAGGGTGTCCTCCGTCGGGGGTCTTTCTAAGGTGTCCTAATCCTTATTTAAGCTAGTTTCGACGGCTACAACATAGATGCCAGACTTTGGAGTGTTGCCGTTTGGATAAAAAGAAACTTACACAAAATAAACTTGCCAACACCTCTATGACAATACGGAATAATTTCTCGCACAATTTATTAAAAAATAAACTTTTTCACATTCACCTGAAATTGCCGTAACTAGAATTTTAAATATTTTTATAAAATTAATTTTTTGTTTGTGCAATGTTATTTTGCATAAAACTAGTTTTACTACGTCTAGTTATTAGAACTGAAATGACATTTCAAAGTGATTTTCAGTATGTCTTCAGATGTTTTTTTTTCCTTAAGAGTAATGTACATGTCCGTATTTGTCCGTATTTGTGTGTATTAGCATATCTATGCTATTGAATTGAGAATAATTTCTTTAGAATATTTCCCCCAATTATACTATTATAGTTCTAACACCTGAAAGTGATTAAGTTTAAAAAAGAACAATCTGCATACTCCTTTGCCTCCCTCAGCCCCCTGCTTGTCTCTTCTCTACTTTTTACAATGTCTGAAGGTTTAAAACTTGTAACTGTATTTTATCATAAAACATTTTTCTAATGGTAATTTTTATCTGATTGTATTACGCGGACTTTAACTTAAGACAATCTGGGTGAGTTGACGAACAATAAATTGAAAGTTGTCAGTAGAAGGCATATATAAATTAAATGCCAAGAGTTTTTAAAGTATTTTTTATTAATTATTAAGCGAAACTTCTATGAGTGACCCATTTCTCCAACGACCCATTTTTTTAAGGCACACATTTTTTATCCCAGCTACTTAAAGTCCTCTAGAAGAGACCATACCAACCCTCTGTAAGTGA